>JAXHKN010000164.1:0-50185 GCA_038407165.1 Ceratocystis variospora
AGAAGTGTCTGTTTTGGGCCAGCTACATGGTTCCTACTTTTTTGGTATTCACTATTTTTTCTTCTTGCGTTGTCTTTTTAATTTTCTCTCCCTTTTGGAATATCCCAACCAACATTGGAATCAAATCTAGAGCAAGGTAAGTGCATTTGAGTAGGCAAAAGGAACCAGATCTTCGATCAGGATACTTACCAGCCGAACCTCGTTCTTTTCCTCTGCCTCTGCCTGCCTCTGCCTGCCTCTGTCTGCCTCTGTCTGCCTCTGTCTGCCTCTGCCTGCCTCTGCCTCTACCTCGCTCTCGTTCTCCCAACCCAAAGGCACAAAAGTCTGCTCCTTCCCGTCTCAGACGCACCTTCCCCCTTCTCGTTATCACTCTCCCGCCGCCGTCGCTGTATTGCAGCTGCCTCAATTTTTGCTTTGCTATTGCTGCTTGTCAGTTTTGCTAGTGCTCAACCTACATCGCCACCTCCACTCTTGCCTTTCCTTTCCGTCTTCCTCCTTTCCACCCCACTCTCCTCCCCCTCCCCCATCCCCCCTCCTCCCTCCCCATCCGTCAAATACTGCTGCCTCTCTTGTCTTTCCTCGTTGTTTTTGATCAGCCAAACTGTTTTGCTGCTTATATAAAGAACATCCCTCTACTTCATCCTATTCAGGCTTATCATCCGCTCCTTCTAACATTCAGGTTCTTCTTTTTCTCTCTCTTCCCTCCTTTTTAGCATAGATAAAGACCAACTTTTAATCTCGAACTGCCTAACATATACACGACGCCTGCGCCTCTACATCTTCGTCTACGTCCGTTAACATACATTGGTTTATCTCTCCCCCCCCCCCTCCCGCATTCAAAATGGCCGCTCCTGCTCCTGTGGCAGCTCCCCTGAAACTCGACCCCAAGTACGATGACTACGAATTCCCGACCGTTGCCGCTGAGCCTCAGTCTGGCCATCCCGGCTATCTGACTCCTGAGCAGCAGGCTCAGGTTGAACAGCTTCGTCTACTGCTTGAGGCTGAGGGCTATACTAACCGTTTGGATACCCTTACTTTGGTATGTTCCTTTTTGCAGTCGTTTATTCGTTGTTCTGCACCATCAAGAATCCATTCATTTAGCTAACTCCTTTATTTCCCCAACAGCTTCGTTTCCTACGTGCTCGCAAGTTCGATGTTATGCAGGCAAAGCAAATGTTTGTGGTATGCGAGAAATGGCGCAAAGACACCCAGCTCGACGAGACTCTTCCTACCTGGGACTTTGCTGAACGGGCCGAGGTTGCCAAGTTCTACCCCCAATATTACCACAAGACTGACAAGGTACGTCATACATGATAACATCTGCCATCCCGTACCGAGGTGCTCTGGCCCTGCCGCTAACAAAGAGTCTATAGGATGGCCGTCCCGTTTACATTGAGGAGCTAGGCCAGATCGATGTCGCTTCCATGTACAAGGTTACTACGCCCGAACGTATGCTAACTAATCTCGCTGTCGAGTACGAGCGTGTTGCCGATCCCCGTCTTCCTGCCTGCTCACGCAAATCTGGCCATCTGCTTGAAACCTGCTGCACCATCATGGACCTCAAGGGCGTCTCCATTACCCGGATACCTCAAGTCTACAACAACGTGCAGAAGGCCTCCGAGCTGTCGCAGAACTACTACCCTGAACGTTTGGGTCGCCTATATATCATCAATTCCCCTTGGGGGTTCTCGAGCATCTGGGGTGTTGTCAAGCGCTGGCTTGATCCGGTGACTGTGGGGAAAATTCACATCCTTGGCGGTGACTACAAGGAAACACTTGCCCAGCAGGTTCCCGCTGAGAACCTACCCGAAAAGTTCGGTGGAACGTGTAAGTGCGAGGGTGGCTGCTCTGCAAGTGACGCTGGCCCGTGGAGAGACCCCCAGTGGGCTCGTCCCGCTAAGTGGGAGAAGTCTACTTCTGCTGCCACTGCCACTGCCACGCAGTCTGCCCCTGCTCCCACGCCCGCTGAGGGCGAAAAGGTTGCTGCGTAAGGAGCTCATTTCAAGAGAAGAGAGGCGACAGAATAACCAATGGTTATGTGAAGGATAAATCAAGTACGCATGGAGGTACATATTACCGGATTCCGCTCAACTGAAGCTTCTCTGCATTCTGCCTCCCCATGCTAGCTAAATAGACTAGTGTAATAACTCGTGTCCTGCTGGCATGTCTTCTTTCCATCTTGTCAAGTGAACTATATAACGTTATGGTATTGTTCCATGGTTTTTTTGTATTCGGTTTTTTGTTCATATACATTACTTCATTACCATTATACTTTCATTAAACACAAGATGAAATCATCTTGGACTTTGGCGTGAAAGAAAAGACACCATGTGTGTGCGTGCGTGTGGATAGATGACGAATCTATACCTCAGTCATTATTTAACATGCAGCATGCAAAGTACAACAAAGTTTCCGCCCCTGCCCACCCCCCATAGTCTAGCGACCTTGTGTCACTACATACTCTCCTGCTACCCGAGCCCTCTCCATTTTAGCGACCGTTGATGGTGTATCCCTTGTTAGCTTTCTCAACGCCTCCAGTGCGGCTCCATACCTCTTCTCGACCTCTTCCTGTCTGGCCAAGCCCTTCTGAAGCGTCTCGTCCTGCGTTAGCTCGGCGCGAGCACGAGCAACAGCGTCACGCACAGCAGCTTCGGCATGAGTGCGTGCTGCATCCTCATCAGCGGCCGTGGCCACGCGGAACTGCTCGGCAAGATGACCTGCCACATGCTGCGGGACCTTGTGCTTGAGCGCGGCAATTTCGGCGAGTAGGTCTTCCTCTTCACGCGCAAGATCTAGCACACGCTGATGAGCTCGCTCATTAAATGGCTCGTACGCCTCGGCAGGTGCCAGGCTGTTGGTGTCTTGTGCGGTACCGGATAAGAATGGGGCGGGGTCAACGGGGAGTCCATTTATGGAGAGGTTGGGGGCTGCGAAGGTGAAGGTCTTCTGGATGTACTGTATTAAATTGAGAAGAAAAAAAAGCGTAGTTAGTTTGTGATTTGTTCTAAGAGAGGTCTTGGAGTTGTAGTTAGTGGTACCTCGTTCACGAGCTCCTCAATCTTCGTGCGTAGCTCATCTTCGGTATCGTCGCCTTCCACAGGAGGGAATGCCTCATCCAAACGCTCTTTTGCAGCGCGTCGAACATTGCCAAGCAGATATGAAAGATCTTCCTGACTTTGAAGCTCAATTTTGCGATGGGCTACTGGTCCACTCATGGTGGTAGGGTTTGCAGGCGGTGCAGGCTAATCGAGATGGCGCGTGGTAGTTTAAAAGAGTAGCTAAGTTTGTTACATGCCCCGGTGGTCTGCTGCACAATGAAGCATCGCTAGATCGCCCAAAGACAAAGCCAAAGCTGAGCGTCCATTCCTCGTTCATCATATGGCAATCTAAAGCCAGAACAACTAACGCTAACTCGCCGTTCAGCCTAGCCCCAGAAAGCAGCACTCTTATCGATAACAACTAGTGTAACCCAGGATCTAAGCTTTCGTGCCCCCCCCTTTTTTTTTTTACTCCACTCGAACTCCCGTGCTTGTGGCCCCACCAGAAGTGGGTCTGATCCGTCGCACTTATCGCTATCTTGGCCCAATACTGGCTCGCCAATGATCTCATTTCACGTCATTGAAGGATTCGAGAAGTTATGGAATAGGTTCCCCGTGCACCCATGCAGTATTAAGGAACAGGCGTAAGAAACGAGGCAGTGGCTGTTATGGAACTGTTAACACGCCAAAGTTGCGCTTGGATTTTTAGATTATGCGATTAAGGACTTTATTGTTATAAATGAACTGACTACATGTTTCATTGTACTATGGCGGCTATAAAAAGTGGCGTACTGACTGAGTTTATGGGGTTAGGTAAGACTGGAGTACGGCGTCACCATATTTGTATTGGGAGACAGAAAATAGCGGAGCATGTGTAAGCGTGAATTCCAGTTAATGAAGTATATAAAGTATATAGACTTCAAAAGAAATGTAACGCGAATAATCCATCAAGCTGCATGTACAGGCGTGAGGCAGGACAGCATAGGAAATGTATGTGGCAAGGATACAGCCAAGCCATGCCAGTTCACAAGTTGACTTTGCATATGTGCATGCTTGTTGTCAACCGTTGTTGAGGCCTAGCTAAGTGGGGGGGAGGGATAAACAGCAATAAATAGAGTAGTAGAAATAGTAAACAAGTTGCGAAGCAATTTAACTAATCGACAGAATGCGGGAAACAATCTTCAAGTCTGCCACAAATAGTAAGAAACCAACAAAAAACAACAACTGCAAACGCCATCCGCCACTTGGGCGGTTCCGAAAATAAAAAGGGAAAAAACAAAACTAGAGAAAGAAGATAAAGACGGCAAAGAAGATGATGCTGGAGAGCCTCGACCTCGAAAGAATCTAAAGCATATCGTAAGGGAATGTGATGTTGAGCATATCGAATCGTCAAGTAAAATGACGCAGGAGCCCAAACCAGCTAATTAGAAAATAGAGGATTATATAGTGCAACGACTCTGCGTTTATTGCGGCAGCAGCATCTGGGCCTCCTCATCGGTAATGTGGATTTCGTGCACGGAATCACGGCGAAGCTCGAGAGGAACATAGTCGCAGTCGATATAGGATGGCAGGAAGATTTCTGTAGGCAAAAAAATTAGTGAATTGGAGACGGAGGAGAGAGGCGAGACAAGCTTGACCAATGCAAAACTTACCTGGGTTCCAGTAGAAGCCTTGACTGGAGGATAGATACGAAATCTGTCGCTGCATTAGCCACTATGTCAAACAAAGTGACGCTAGACAAGGGAAACTTACCAGGCGAGGGGAGTCTGGACCGCCGATATCAACATGAGTGGTCTCCTGTTGAGAAATAGCCGAGCCTGTAATATCAACGTGTTAGAAACATCCGGAGGCACTCTGGCAAAACAATCAAATATAGGGATGACGTACTGAGGAGGCTGGGTCGACGACGGTTTCTCTCCATAGCCCTCTTGTCAGACTGAGCTGGTGATGGCGACGTGGGAGACGAGGAGATGGAGGAGATGGAAGACTGTCGAGATGAAGACGAGGCGACTGATTGAGGAGTCGAGGCTTGAGTGGAAATGTGAATAGAGGAAGACATGGCGACTGGAGCGGCAGCAGGAAATATGGCGATATACACCGTGTGATAGTGGCGTGTGCTGTAGTATCGAAGCTTTACGGGAAGGCAAGACAAGGAGTGTCCGGGGAAAAAAAGTATGCTAGGAGAAAACAAGGCGTCTAGCAATTAAAGAGAAGTAATACGCTGGGAAGTATGTAGAGGTACCAGGTTGGGAGGGTTTCTTGGTCTGGATCGTACCATGAAACACCAACAGGGAACCTGGAAAACAAAGACGGAAACAAGAGAGAAAAAAACAGCTCGTCTTCGCCTCAAAAATGGGAGATGGGTGTCGCCACGAACAGCTAGCCAAATAATGGCTACAATGAGAGAAGGAATTTGTAGAATATGGAGAGATTAAAGCAATGGGAGATATCACAAGTCGAGAAATATTATGGTCGGGGAGCAAGCAACAGAGAAGAATCACAAGGAAAAGTAGGGACAAAACAGATGTCAGCCAAGACAGTTATCGCCAAGACTAGAAGAAGCAGGAGAGTGTATCACAAAGCGATGAGAAGAATGATCAGAACATTCAGCAACAAACTTGAAGCTAGAGAGAGCAAAAAGCTTGCAGAGAGGTAAAGAGGCAGCAGAACAAGAAACAGAGTGGTAGATGTCAACACCAGATAATGTAATGTTGAATGGCTTAGAAAAAAAGAAGAAGGAAAAGCTAAGCTGAGAAGAGAAAGAAATCACGATAAGACGGCAGGGAAAACATGGAGGAAGAGGAGAAGAAAAGAAGAAAAGAAGAAAAATAGAAAGACAAGAATGATTTCTCAGATTGGAGATTAAGTACGGTCTGGCGCAGCTTGAAGGTACATGTACAATGTACTTCGTATATCGTCCAGCACAAGCATGTACCATAACGGTTAGAAGACAACCACCACCCACCAAGGTCCCCCCACTAAAATCTGCCTGCCTGTCTGCCTATCCGGCCTATATTCTTCCCAACCCAACAAAGAGTCTTGCCAGCCCAAGCCAGCACCCACTGGCATCACATCACATGCAAATAGGCTGCGAGTCTCTGCTAATCCCTCTTCCAACCTCAGCTCGCCTTAGCCGGGTTCCTTGCCCCAAGAGCCTCAATTCCCAAGGCCGCTCTCTGTATACAACATAACAGCACGTGCATTCTACTTGCTCCGTACACACCTCCATAGCCCACATATTCCTGCGTTTTCCGAGACAATAGCAGTGTGGGCATAGGATTATATTTCTCCTTGTCCTCTCCTCATATTATACTACATAGCACACCATGTTCCTTCTAGCAGATAGAAGAGTCCAGGTTGCAATGTGTGATAAGCATGGACTGCTACAGTACTCTTCCTCTGTTAGCAGTTCGGTAGTAACAAACACCTACGTCTAAACTGGGGCGCCGTACTTCCCGGGAATTCCTTCTTGGCCTTTAAAACTGGGGGTCTCCAAAATGTAGGAAGGCAAGCGCCATACGGAGCATCAGCGATATCGGGTGGATACCGGACTAGTCTTTATCAGCACGTGATGTCTGGATATCAGCATGATCTACCGGTGTTTAGCCGCCCAGGCTACGTCGACCATTGTCAGCCTGAAGCTAAGCTCACTATGGGCCAGCTCGCTTTGGACTTGCCCTAACCTCATTCTCATCACTAACAACTATCAACAAATCACGTACAACTGTGCAACAGATATTCCCGTTAACGGTCTGCACATGTCTAAGGAGCTCTTATTTTACAACTGCTATAATTACATTCTCTCAACTCAGCTTTAACCCACTTCTCCTTTCTCTCGACCTCTAAACACACGTTCGGGGCTGCTCCAAAGCTCTTTGAAAGCTAGCTCGACTTCAGCCTCGCTACATATTTCCCCATCATAACAAAGCCGCGCCCAGCTGACTATAAGCAATCATGGCTGATGTCGCAATTGAGACAGCCGTAAATGTTGGCTCTATTTTGAAGAAGGCCTCTGCAACGATACCAGCTCTCGATAGTTTCGATGTTCAGGGTGCTGATGGCAGCGATGAGTACGCCACGCTCAAGAAGCTTCAACGCCAGCTTGAGTATGTAGCAACTTCCCGATCATACATGGGCATGTCCCCAAGCATGTATACTTACTAACTCGCACCATTAGATACATTCAATTGCAAGAAGAATACATCAAAGATGAGCAGCGCAGTCTGAAGCGTGAGCTCGTACGAGCGCAAGAAGAAATTAAACGAATTCAGAGTGTTCCCCTAGTCATTGGCCAGTTCATGGAAGCCATTGATCAAAAGTAAGTTCTTTTCCCATCATCTGTTCAACTGTTCTTATCCAGATTAATATTCTAACGCAATCCCCCAGCACTGGTATTGTGCAGTCGAGTACCGGCTCAAACTACGTCGTCCGAATTCTCTCAACTCTTGATCGCGAGCAGCTTAAGCCTTCCTCCTCAGTCGCCCTCCATCGCCACTCAAATGCCCTTGTCGACATTCTGCCCCCGGAAGCGGATTCTTCCATCGCCATGCTTGGCGCTGATGAAAAGCCTGATGTTACCTACGCCGATGTTGGTGGTCTGGATATGCAGAAACAAGAAATCCGCGAGGCCGTCGAACTTCCTCTCACCCACTTCGACCTCTACAAGCAAATTGGTATTGACCCTCCACGTGGTGTATTACTCTACGGTCCCCCTGGAACCGGGAAGACCATGCTGGTCAAGGCTGTTGCAAACTCTACAACTGCCAGCTTTATTCGTGTCGTTGGATCGGAATTCGTGCAGAAGTATCTAGGCGAGGGACCTCGAATGGTCCGCGATGTTTTCCGTATGGCCAGAGAAAACTCGCCGGCTATTATCTTCATCGATGAGATAGATGCCATTGCCACCAAGCGTTTTGATGCTCAAACCGGTGCCGACCGTGAAGTCCAGCGTATTCTACTTGAATTACTGAACCAGATGGATGGTTTCGACCAAACATCCAATGTCAAGGTCATCATGGCCACCAACCGAGCCGACACCCTCGATCCCGCGCTGCTGCGTCCCGGACGTCTAGACCGCAAGATCGAGTTCCCTTCCTTGCGCGATCGCCGTGAGCGTCGCCTGATCTTCTCCACCATTGCTTCCAAGATGAGTCTGGCGCCTGAGGTCGATCTTGACTCACTAATTTGCCGTAACGACCCACTTTCGGGAGCTGTCATTTCAGCCATCATGCAGGAAGCAGGCCTGCGTGCTGTACGCAAGAACAGATACAACATCATCCAGAGTGATTTGGAAGATGCGTACTCAAGCCAGGTCAAGACCTCGACGGACGAGAACAAGCTGGATTTCTACAGATAAGCGAGAACTCTAACACGCAAACGAGTAAGCACCTGGCATAAAATTCAAAGGTTTTTTTGTCTGTTCGTATATGTGGGCGTTTTCTTGTTAGCCTTTTGACTTTTGTAGCTACTGCTCGTTAGTAATGAGGATGGACGTTGGTGGATAAGAATAGAGACCCAGAAGATACGGGTTGGTTGTTATTCTGGATACAAGAAAGACATGGTAGATTATTGAAACAGACACGCACAAGAGCATATCTTTTCATCATCAAACGTTATGTTGAGGTCGATTTTAATGTATGTGAGCTAGCTAGCTCCCTCCCTATTGGGGAAAGCAGGCGTACGAATCACAAAGTTGTCTCACGTAGTAGATGGAAAAACGAGTATTAAAAAAAAAACAAAAATTTCAGATTGAAGCTCCCACAGAGAACACGCTATTCATGCATGATTAGATGGAATGAAATAGGGGAGAAGAGCCAGCTTATTTCTAGCTGTGCTCAGAGAGAAGAAAATAAGAACAAAACATCAAGTCTATGGTGTAAAAAAGCAAGAGGGAAAAAGGGAGTAAGGGCGAGGAAAAGCGAGAGGGAAAAAAGACAAAAACGAAGTTAAAAAAAAAAAAAAGATGAATAAATAATATAAATAAAGCAAGGCGCACATGATAATGTGCTCTGGGGTATATCTTCCTCCTCCTCTTAGCAGAATGAGCACGCACGCATAACAAAAAAAGAGCGAGACGTGTAGAGAAAAAGGGGAAAAAATAAATAAAAACAAACCGTATCCCATCTATGTGTATGTGTTGGTGCGCGTTGAAAGAAGAAAAAGAAAAGCAAGTAGTAAAAATAAATAGTAGTTGGATGTGTCCCTTTGGGCTCATTGGGCAATAGTAGGGATGAAAAATGTAGACGCAAACAGGCCGTTTGCTTCTAGAAGGCGAACAAGAAATACGCCGCAAGGACCTGTGCCCGAGGATATTATTCATGCTAGGGGGCTTGTTGGTTTTGTTTCTGTCTGCAGCTGCGCACTTAATTGTACTTGTTGTGTTCCATCTCGTACAAGAGCTTGGCGAAGGATGAATGCATCTGATAGAAGAAGTCAGGCTGGCCAACAAGCTCTGCTAAGCCGCGGGCTTTTAATGAAACACCAGGCCCGCCTGCGCCCATGCGACGGGTAAGACCGCCACCACCGCTAGACAGAAAACTACTTCCACCTCGATCCCGCTCCGCAACTGTAGATGATGCTGTGGAAGACGATGTGTCAAATTGGGAAGTGAGAGCAGGCGGCGCAAAAGGCCCAGGCGTTAAGACTGGACTAGGAGATGGATCGGTAGCTTTTTCAGCCTCATTTTCAGCCATCTGTTGAATGGATGCAGCCATTTGGCAGAAACGACGGGCAAGATACTCAAATTTCTGCATGACTTGTCGCTCGCCATGGGTGCTGATTGCCATGAAGGCATAGACGCGCTTATGGCCACGAGCATGTACGTCCGAGATTCGGAAGATATAGGCCGTCGTATAGCCAGCGACTGAATCTCCGAAGAAGATGGGCCCGCCTGAGGCTGCGTATCCAGCACTATGAGTGGTGACAAAGCCAGGTATAGAGCCCAGGCGAGAAACAGGGCCTCGGGGGAGTGTCTCAAAGGACAGAGTCCGAATGCAGGCCTCTCTGACTATAGAGAAAGAAGAGGGCTGGAGAGGCTCTTTCGTGGAAATATACTTCATATAGTGTACATGACCACTAACAGGAGAGCGACTCGAAGATATACTTGCTCTGGAAGCAGACGTCCTTTGCCGGGTAGAGCTTGATGGGACCTCATCTGCTTCACTATCGCTGGCAGCAGATTCCGTAGATGAGGGCGGTGAGTTCTGCCAGCCAGAAGGCATCTTGGAGTATGGCAAAGTACTTCGGAGAACAGGAGCCCGGCCATCATCATTACTTGCAGCTTGACGAATGTTTGGGGGAACGCTCAAAGCGCAGTTGTCACAAGGGCCAGCTCTACGCGTTACATTTTCGTCGTATGTTTTTCTAAAGCCAGAATCACGACGCTGAGATTCATTTTTCCGCGGGCTGTCGGGAGGCGTGGTTTCTGTGGGAGATATTGACCCACGTGATGATGGAGTGGCGGTAGAAGATCTGATGAGAGTATCACGTGTGTTATGTTCATCAGAAGACTGGGAAGACCAAACTTTGTGAGAAGTCGTGCTCAAGCGACGAAGAGACTGCTCGAGAACAGGGGAATCCACGGGGGCGACATCTCCAGTCATCAACAAGGGGGTATTGCCTTCATAGCATGTAGAGCAGGGGACTTTGGCACCCTCGGTGACTATTAAGGGTGTAGGGCCATGAGTGTCACAGTAGTGAGCTAGGCAAAGCTGTATGTTTGGTGTCAGCATTGGATCAGGCGGAAAAGGTTTGGGGGGGTAGACGCGTTATCAATCAGAATACAAGAGGCGTAACAAGACAACGACGTGGTTGACAAGGGCTTGGGGGGGGGGGGATCAGGAAGAAGTTGTCCATGAACGAGCGCGGCAGCGCGTGGTATATAAATGAGCGCAGACACTATATATACCCAAGTATAGATGCTTGTGATATAGCAGCACGAAGAATTGCGCTCGGGGACTTATTGGCATGATGAATGAGGTAGGGGCAAAAGAGTGATAGTGGGAGCACAGAAAGCAGCAAATAGGACGGATGGACTCATAGTGACCACCAGTGCTGAATGCAAACAGGGGGGTTCGCAACATTACACTGATAGGCAGCCTGTCATGCTGATGTGATATAGGTAAATGTGGAATATAAAATTCAAGAAATCAAAGCGGTCAGACTTGATTGCTTCGATATTTTTTTTTTAATTTCCAATTTTCTTTATCTTGGATAGAAGGTTGGGAAGAAACAATCGGTCTGCCAGGTAGCTTGAAGTTGACATTGCCATCTGCACTTCAAGTTTGGGAATACAAGAAAGATTCAAGCGAAGAAACAGAGAATAAAAATAAAGCTCGATCGCTAGTAATCAGTGAAGTGATTCCAGAATCTGTTCCTTGGTTCTTTTTATGGATGCAAGAAATCAAAGTGTTGAAAGGGACAAGAGATGCACCTGTTGGGAAATGAAAGAGGTAAAATAAAGAAAAATCGTAATATGATACGATGTGGTATGTCATGATGGATTAGACACAGCGCGGTACGGGTACGGTTATAGATCTAAACTTTGTTCCGTTCCTGGAAACTAGACAAGCTTCTTGATAGGCGAGCTGCAGGTGGTCGAAACAAGCTAGAGTTTGGCCGGGTGTGAAAAAAAGGCTAGATTGTTCGTTTGGGATGGAGAAATAGAGGCACTGCTGGTTGGCCACTCTGACGATTACCCAGGCGGAAATAAGTGGTTATACGTGGAAGGCAAAGAGAGGCAAAGGCAATGTGATGATCGATAAAGAGATAGATCTACAGGATCAGGATCAAGAAGCTTTTCAGGTCCTGAGGTGGAGCAGACTGCAGCCAAAGCAACGAGCAGATCTAAGGAGTGAATAACCAGCAGGCAGCGACATCGGGGAAGCTCCCCCTCCCCTAGGATAAAAAAAAATAAAAAAAAAGGTTATTCGAGGGGAAAAGGTTGGGCATGTAGAAGGGGTTGCAGGTGGGAGGAAGACAAGGACCATCATCGTAGGCTATTACTAGCCGAGAAGGTAAAAAGCCATAAAAAGGACTCGGCAATTAGATGGATCTAGAATCAGACATGACTTGACTGTTTGTTCTTGATCCAATGAGATTGAGGACGACAGTAAGCGTAACGTGGGCGAAGATTAAAATGGAAACTCCCTTTTGCGCAGTAGTAATTTTGTGTGCACTCGAGGGGAAAAGAAAGGATTTGTATAATATGGGTATGTATAGTTCGGGACGTTTTACTCCATGTTGGAGATTATTGGGCAACAGAATAGGCCCAGCTTAGCTTGGGCTGAGAAAGCCGCAGGCTATACCATGTACGCCATGCCGAGGGAGGGGCTGAGAGCATGATGAAGGCAAAAAACAACAAGTAGAGAAAAGATAGGAGCAAAATAACAAGCCACACTTACAATTGTTGTCATTTTCGTTCAAAAAATCTGGGGAAGAATATTAACGGATGTGTCGGTTGCTGAAGTGGAACGGGCTGAATAACCCGTTTCAGATTGGGATGGAGAGGGCAAAGCCGTGATTTGAGCAGGCTACAGAGTTGGAAGTGAAACAGAGCAAGGAGCGGAAAGAATGGTGGTTGAATTAGAGAAAATACACGCTTGACGGGGGAGCCTTGAGGGTCTAACAAAGGCAAAGCAGCAATTTCGTAGAAAGAGCGATGGCGTGGAAATAGAAGGGACGAAGTTTGCGAGCAGTAGAAAGAAGTGGTTGTAGAGAGCAGATAGACCACAAGGTACGAATGACAATCAGGCTTTATAGACTTGGGCCGCTGCTACTATTCCGGCAACTTATCGAATCGGTAGTATAATTTTGACGACAATGGCTGGGGCCGTTTGGAGACCTTGCTTGACGTGACGTTTACCAATCAATCAAAAGTTGGACTGAGCTGGCTGTATAGAGATGGCAAAAGACAAGACAGCGAGCGAGTGGGCGAAACGGACGGACGGACAGGCTTGATATCAGTTTACAGGGCATTTAAGCCAGTGTATAAACCCGCACAGCCATGATTAAAGAGCAACGAACAAGAAACAGGTAGAAGTTGAAGTTGAAGTGTAGGCAAAGCAAGAAAGAAGATATGCCAAGTCCAGGACCTTAGAAAAAGAAGAAAGGAAGAGAAAAAGATAAGACAACTAGAAAGCCTTTATGTGAAGATCAAAAGGAGGGGTGGACAAGAGAGAAAAAAAAAAAGAAGATTGAAATGAATAAGAAGGGGGAGAAAAGGAAAGAAGCAGGTGGGAAAGAAAAAAAAAAAGTTGTGTGAAAGGAATAGGAAGGAAGCAAAGTCCATGGATGGCCGGTAATCGAAGTCGAAAGAAGACTGACTGGCTTAGCTTGCTGGCTAACCTTGGCTTGCCGTTTGATATCCCGGCTATTCCAGGCAAGGGCAGCTGCAAGCAGGGAAGTAGCCTTTTCTTTTTTTTCTTCTCCTGCCAGTGTGCATGACGCTTCCTTCTCAATTGCTGACCTATTTGATTTTTTTCCCCTGCTCTGTTTGTGCGGGTGGCTATTTTGTGTGCTTGCATGTGTGTGTGTGTGTGTGTGTGTGTGTGTGCGAACGAACCCAGCAACTGCTTGCATGCAGGTTTAACCAGGCAAACGAAGGCTAGGCCCAGGCTGGGGAGCTCCTTCTTGATTCAAAAGAGAACAAGTAGAGCAAAACAGAAAAAGAAGGAAGTCAAGGCACCATAGCCAATCAGGTCAGGCAGGGGAAAAGCACATGAGAGACAGCAACAGGGAAAGTCATCCCGTTTGCACAGAATACTTTGCCATACCTGCCTTGACTCGATGCTCACCGCCAACTTTTTATTGCTTTTAGTGACAATTTCCTGCAGCTAGCTTCCCTTTTCCAAATTAGCGTTTGTCATTACAAAATAGTACCCGGGCAGTTGCTCCCGTCGCATGTCCCCTTTTTTTTTTCCCACCTCTTCCTTGCTCCTAATCGCTCTTCCTGGAAAGTATTTTTGGTGTACCTTTTTGCCCATCGCTAGCGCAAGGAAGAACAAAGCCGGAACAAGCCAAAAAAGACAAGACGGCGCTACGGAGTCTCCAAAAAGACGTGCCAAACTCGATACAGCCTAGACTCGACAGACTAACAAAGCACTGTGCGAAATGGCTGGTGCTGCTGGCCAAGGTGCTCTCCTTTATAGTCGCATATTTCCCTAGCGGATTCAAGCCAAGACGGAAGATGGCACTGGCGCTGGCGTGCTCTGGAATGGCATGGCATGGCATGGCATGGCATATGGAAAAACAAGAAGCCTTTTTTGGAGACGATTAAATAAAGTGCTAGCTGGTTGTGATGCCAGCCGTGGTGTTAGCTACGTTGTAGTACAGTCAGTAAACCGAAGAGAGTAGTAGCCCAGCTTAGCTAAGGCCTGGTACCACTGACACCAGGAAATGAGCAGGACGAGCACAGTGCTGGCTATATAGTAGCGTGCGTTGTACACTCGCATGCATTCGTACTGTACACTCAAATGTGTGTATGTGCATGTATATATCAACGCGCACAAGTACGAAAGCGGCTAAGTTGCTTTGCTCTCCTATCAGGGCTGCTCTGCTGCATGCATAACACCGACACCGACGTAGCGTTCTTTTTGCACGCAGACCACAAGCCAATGGTAAAATGCCTGATCCAGCTGTGAAATGTCGTTTTGCTTGCTATCCCAGGGTTAGCCCCAGCTGCGATTGGTTAATTAATCAATATGCCTCGTGTTTTAGGAGTGCTGGCCTCTTTTTGTCTTCAGGCTATTTACTTGCTTGGTGTTAGAGGTTGATGGAGCTAAGAGGTCACAGCCTTCTTCTTCTCCCGGTCACCGTCATAGACAGGCTGAATGGCTGGCCTCCTCCTGAGAAGGGAGCATCCCTAGGTACGGGCGATGGACAGGAGGCACATCTGTCCATTTCCTCTTAGCTACAGTCCAAGGGGATGATGGGTGGTCGATGTCAACGCTGTCTTTCTTTGCTTGTTTGATACCAGGGTACTACCGGCGTTGTAGGTATTACTATTACAATAAAGTATTGTATCACATCAACAGTGTAGGTCCTCCAATCGGGAAAATATCTCTCCATCCACGGCTGTGTCTTTCTCACTTTCTTTTGGTTCCCGTTGATTCTTTTCCAATGGCAGGCAAGGCCTCGTTCACTCGGCCGACAGGAATGGGGGAGGGGGGAGTGGAGGGAAGGGAAGGCGAGGGACCGGGGGGAAGACTTTCCCACAGTCTTGTTCCCCTTTTTGTTTCTCTTCGTCTTTCGCTTGCTTGCCTTGTCATTGTTTCGTTAAAAGCTGTTGGACGATCTTGGTCGCTAAACCCGTGCTGCTTGCTCCCCATCAACTTCTCTTGGTTGTCTTTTGTATATACCCTTCTTCCCTGTTGTCTTGATCCAAATGCGTACACATTCGCCATTGCTGTTGATATTCTGTCAACCTGTCATACTGCAAATAGGCTTGGTCGTCGATGCACGTGCTTTAACGTGTTATTTGTAGTACAACCGTGTATGCAATGATACTCAATACCTACACTCTCAATCTCACTCTCGCCTTTATCTTCCTCTTACCCTTACTCTTTTCCTGTTCAACGCTTACATGTTGAAATAATCACATGCGCAACTCAGACAAGCAGAAACCTGAGGAAACATAACAAGAGCCTTACCAAGACATACATATCATTATTTGCTTCTAAGTCAGCACTACTACGCTATCTCCGTGCCAGCTCTATTGTATTTCTCCTGAGCTTTGTCCTCCTTCGCCTTCTCTTTCTCCCCATGTCCCCGGTGGGCGTATGTCCTCTGATCGCCTATCATTTTGATGTGGCCGATTTCCCTGTTCCCGGTTTGAGGCCAGGTTCCACGACGTACCAATTTCCTCTGTATTTATCTTCGCTTCCCTTGCCTTGGGCCTGATCTTTGATCTTGCTCTTGCTTCTGTTCCCAAATCCACAGCGACTTGAGATCTGAGCCAGTATAGAGCTACATTGCGTGCTGGCTTGATGCGATATGGCCTGATCTTAGAGTTATATCGTGCGTGCGGGGGTACTAGCTTTTGGTCAGCTTTCGATGCACCTACACAGCTCGAGTGCCTACGTGGACTCGAGCAAAGCGTTATATTATGATCCTATTGCGACTGCTACCCATCAACATTCGTTCATCCCTCCCCTTGAAACAGCTTACTACTTCCCTTGCCCTGTCCTCTATTTCCACTGGAATTTTCTCCCGCCCTCACCATCACCACTATCTTTATCTCTCGCTCTCGCTCTCGCTCTCGCTCTCTATTTTGTTTAGTCTTGTCTTGCATGCAATGCATCATTCCGTTCCATCCGCCAGCCCACCCCAACAGTCGGTGAAGAGTCGAGTAGCTAGATATGCCGCAGTTCAAAACGCCCGTGTCTCTGATAACTGTGCCACTTTATCTCCATTTTTATCATGCACTTTTTTGTTTGTATTCTCCTCTATCTGATCTCACCCTTGTATATATCGCTATGTGATTCATTACACAAAATCCCGTGTAAGTCCGTCTTAGATCTGTAGCTGTAGTATGACTCCAAGCATCGTTTCGTTGGTAATATTAGCGGCGTAGATTTCATACGGAATATACAGTGAATCCAGACTAATCAAAGTAAATCTGGGGGTATTTGGAAACAAGCCAGAAAGAATAGAGGACGATATTCCTCCATCCATAGGCTACCTATCCGGCCATGCTATCAGTATATCCTCCTCTCTCTAGCTCTCCCATTCTATGTTTATAATCTCATTTTCCTCCATGCCTCACAAACCCCTCCCCCCCCCCCCCCATATCATTGTGCCCTGTCCGCCAACTCTGCAACATCCTCTACACTAAGTCCGTACCGATCCCTCCAGAGCTTCCGTAGCATCTGATATAGGAACATATACTGTGACTCAGACTGCACCATGGTCTTGCGCTGCTCACGCATCCAGTCCACTGTGCTAAAGATAAGATCGTTGCGAGTATCCACACCGCCTGGCGTGACCGGCGACATCTCTTCAGGCAGTGGAGGTGGTGCCATGCTTCCACCCCCCAGAGACAGTCCATCGCCGGTCAGGAAACCCATATCCAGCTCGCGTTTCAAAAATTCCAATGCAATAAAAGTACCTGTGCGGCCAACGCCAGCACTGCAGTGCACAATACGTGGATCACGCGTGTCTTTGCTGTAGTGCTGCGACAGCTCAATCAGCTGCAAGAAGGCTGGCAGATCTTCGGCTGTAGGGACGCCATAATCAGGCCAACGAGTGTAGAAAAGATGACGGACAGTCCACTCGCGAGGCTTCCTTGAGCTGTCTGTATACTCGACGCGTAGCACCAGCTTTGTGGACTCAATGGCCCCATCTGCAAGAACTCTCTTGGAGACAAAGCGGATCGATGCCCGCCAACCATCATTCCAAATGTCTTTGTCATTCAAGTGCATTACACTGCCCTCCTCTAGAGGAAGATAAGGGAAGCACTTTTGTCTCCGACCTTCAACCATATTGGTCAGCTGCACAATCACAACTTGTTTTTGTATTTGCTCCGATACCATACGCCACACATATGGTGTCGAGGCCAGTGTCGGACCCTGCATAGCAATATATCTCAAATCAGGCAGGTTTGCAGGGTCGTTAGGCGAAACCAGCGTGATAGGCGATGCATTGACGTAGTTCTGGGTCCCCTTAGGTACATTGAGAACAATACGATTATGCTTCCACGGCAGGATGTCTGGGTAGCGATCAAGATCTGGCTGGCCGTGCTCTGGGTACCGAAATGATAGCCTGCGGGAAGGGCTGAAGGGGTTGTTTCCGTTTCTAGACTCTGACGGGCTAGATATAGACGCAGAGGCAGTCGCAGGTCGTGCCAGTGAGGATGTGCAGTTGTCAGTTCTAGGACGCCTGTTGCCAAAGGCAATCCGATTCCGTTCGATCCAAGTGAGCTCGTTGAACTTTGCTTTGATGTCTACGTGCATAAGACAAAGGATGCATTAGCAATAGTGCAAGATAACAAGGGAACAGTGGATAAGAGTAGGAGGGAGCGATATAAAGCAGTGAGCAGTGGATATTATTGTGACTTACCCTGGATAGACGACGACATGAAGAGAGGCATTTTGATGCCCTTGGGAGATGGCGTGCGAATAACATTACTTCTTCTGTTTGCTGCCGCAGTTGCAGAGGCCGAGCTTGAGTTCATCATTGATGTCACGGACAGTGGAGAGAGTACTCTGGGCGAGTTGGACCATTGTTGGTGTGAGCTTGGTAATGCCATGGAAGAAGCATCAGTGTTTTTGGCGGCAGTATTCCCATGGCCCCAGAAGGGCGAGTTAGAGAATGCCGGAGGCTTTGTCCTGATGGCTGGAGACTGGAGTTTCGATTTTTGAGCGGCGCTGGCATTTCCTTTTTTGTTCTTTTCCATCCTGACACTCCCGCTAAAGCTACTACGACGTGGAGTGTTTTGTGAAGGGACCGTGCCAGTGTTGGCAGTAGTGCCAGTAGCAACAATTGACAGGCCTGAGCCCAAGCCTACTCGTACATTGCCATTATGTGTGTTTTGGGCAGAGTTTGGCTGGGAGGTCATGTCGGGCGAAGAAGAAGAGGTGGCCAATAGCGGGATGTCGGCGACAGTAGACGTGGCACCGGTCAACGGTGGGGCAGCAACAGCGATTGCATTGATAGAGGGGTTGTGGAGAGCAGCGCCAGTAGAAATGGGCGGCGGAGCGGGCGATCGTGCACGTTTCATTGGGCTGCGGATTTGCAGGTTGCGGAACGCAACGGGAATGCGATCGGCACGGATGGGCTTTGAGCGGAGGGGAATGAAGGGAGCTGTGCTAGTACTGGGTCTGGTAGCAATGGTCGAAGTAGAGGGAGAAGTAGAAGTAGGATTGGCAGTGGCAGTGGCAGTGGCAGTGGCAGTGGCAGCAGCAAAGGCGACAGCTGACTGCGGTGACGTGGTTTTGGTGGTAATCGTCAAGGTAGACGACACAGGCGGAATTGTTTCAAAAGTAGCGCTAGGCATCTGCTGCAGCTGGATTTGCATGGGGTTTGCTGACGAGGCTGTGGCCTCGTTTTTGGTGAATATGTTTTCAGCTTGAGAGTGGAATATCAACGACGAGGGCGAGGGCTGCAGCGGTGGCTGCAGCGGGACGGCAGCGATCTGAGGTGGGAAGCTAGATGTGAGTGCGGGCGTAGTTGTGGCCTGAGAAGTAAGGGCAGTGGTAATATTCTTCTTATCTTTATCTCTAGCCCAACGGTGGCGACGTTTTTGGCGATGGCTAGGCGTAGTAGAGTCGATAGCGTTTAGCAGGGGTTGACAGGGGGTAGCTGTTGGTGCGGCTGGTGCTGGTGCTGGTGCTGTGACTGTAGTTTCAGCAGTCCCGCCAGTAGCGGTGGCAATGACAGTGGTGGTGGTGGTAGCAGGGTCTGTCTTTTTTAAAACAGAGGCCTTTCTGGTGGGGCCAGGGGGCTTATCCTTAGCGTCAGGCTGGTGCTGCTGTTTTTGGTGCTGCTCTTGCGACTCTTGCTGCTGATGTGCCTTGTCGTGTCTGTGCCGACGTCTGTGTCGATATCTATACCTGTGTTTAGGGTTTTGTTTCACAACGTCTTCGGTTGCAGCACTGGTTGCAGCACTGGTTGCAGGCACAGTTGCCGCTGCAGTCGTCTCTTTTTGTGGGCACGCGCTCGTACTTGTGGCTACTCTTGCACCCTGGCTTTGACCTGAACTTTTGCCGGCGCTTGGGTTGGGCGGTAACGACGATGACAGTGTTATAGCAGCGTTAATTGCAGAGGCCGAGCCAGACAGTGCAGATTTCAGGGTTCGCAAACGGTGAAGAGGCTTTCTGGGACTGGTGGGCACTGGTTCAGGAGCAGACACGGCCACCAAGTCAGGATGGCTAGCGGAAGGGGGAGATGGAGGAGGAGACGAAGTGAGATGGTTCTTGTCAAGTGGACTAGCAGTCCTCTGACGACGACGGCGATGCATGGGAAAACGGTTCATTTTGAAGGAAAGCTGGCAGGCGGCTCGATCACACAGTCAAGGAAAAAGGCATGCAGGGGGTATGAACGAGTAAGCTTTGTGGATGTTTCTCCCCGCTATTGTCTCTGGCCTCTGGTCTACGGGCCTGAGACTAATCTAGGTTGATTGGCCAGAAGGAGGTCTGAGCTTCAACTAGCCCTCGGAGGTCTTTGTCTTTTTGCCTTCTTTCTTTTTTGGTGATTCTCTTATGCCCCTAGTCGTTGGCTGCTTTGGCTTGGCTTGGCCTCTGCTCACCTTCCGGGGAATAAGATTATATGGCTTTCTTATGCCAGCTTGTGCAGTGGTGGTGCAAGCAAGGCTATATAGTGCGCTCTATAAAAAGTAAAGAAGCACAGAGCCTAGAAATGCACCGGCACAGCAAACAGGCAAGCAAGCAGAGTGGACGGGGGGGGGGGGGAGGTGTTGTCGGCTATGTCCCAAGATAGACTTTTCTGGCGGCGGGAAGAAGAAAGGGGAAAAGACATGTAATGGGAACAATGGGCGGGGACGAGGGACCCGGACAGAAGTGTTGTTGTGTATGTGCGTACCCGAGCAAACAATAGAAAGGGTTATGGCTGTCGCTGTCACTATCGTTATAGGCGGTAATTCTGGCGCATAATGAGAGCCTATGTCAAGCTTTGCGTAGAGAATAGAGCGATCATCGAATGCCGGCTGGTTGGCTGCTATTCTGCCATCCGGGAAATAGTGAGGGGTAGACGAGGCGCGCTGATGGGATGACCGCCTAGAAAGACCTGGCCTAGTGCAGCTGGTGAATAGCTGAGCGAGTGCCGATTTGTATAGCGCTACTTTTCTCTCCAGGCGAGTAAAGTTCGAGTGCAATAAGGCATGCCTACGATCAATTTGTGTCTTGTTTATCGTGTGTTGCGTATGGGATTTTGTGATGTGTGATCGCCGGACACATGAGCGCCAGTAGCTCGAGAATCTCAAGCATAAAATAAACAAGAAAAAAATGCGCTAATTATTCTCAGACGACAGAGAAAATACGCAGTTGAGTTTTACAGAAATAGTGCCATGTTGAGCCGGGCCGTTGTGGGCTGCATGCTATGATTGGCCATGTTTTAAGCACTGTAGTGTGCTGTGCTACAGCTGTATATGGCCCGCAGAACAGAGCCCCACCCCTGCGCGGCCTAGAGCCTTGAGGCACCTTTAGAGGCCCATCACTGAGTAAATATCACAGCTTAGAAGCCCCAAGCCTCACCTAACTCCCCTAAAGATTACAATTCTAGCCGCCTTGCCCTCACTGTTTCAATCTCAAGGCCCGGGCTTCTTCCTCACTATGGCGCCACTCAAGTCAAAAAGCTTGGCCTTCCTTTTTTTGTTCTTTTTAGCAGCCGACCCTTTTGATGGGCGTCTAGGCTCAGGCGGTGTTGAAAGTGTTTCTTTTAGATTACTATGTATTTTTGGCAGCATACGAAAAAAAAAAAAAAGAATAAAAAAAAGAGCTATAAATTATACAGCAAAATATTGAACCACAGTCGCATGCATTTCCCAGCCGTAAATAGTTGCAAATGTCTTTTTCAGTTGGTTTTATTTGAACATATTTAACGTCCACTCTACTGCAATCACCAAGATCAAACGACGCAGACCAAGAAAGGCTTTTTGACTGCCCAGTAAGATGTACCGCAACGCATCGCCCGAAGTCACCGCCCGAAGTCACCGCCCGAAGTCACCAATGCCCTGGGTTAATCATATAACCCTAGGCTTCCCGAAAAAGACGTGCAATTACAGCTAAGCCCATCCGTCCAAGGTTAACCTCATGAAACATTTTAATCTATATAAATCCCTTGAAACAAAGGAAACAGAAGTAGTACAAGTACAAGTACACATTAAAATCGACGGAACCTCCATCGCATACATATAATGTAAAAATACACAGGCTCGCAAACTAGCCCAATAATAAACCGCCTAGCGTTTGAATAACCCCCTGTCTCAGTACATGCTGTTGTCCTCTCAGCTAGGGGTCGAGTATAGCGCGGTGACATACTCGCCACACTCTATCTCCTGTTTCAGCGAGACTTTGTGGCGCTTCTTGCCATCTAGTATTGTCGTTCTCCTTGGGGCCGCTTGCAACCTCTGCGACTCAGCCACTTGCGATCCCTCCGCCACGTCCAATGGTGGTGGGATGTTCGACGGCGCGCTTAGGTTTGCTCGTTTACCTGTACCCAGCTGGTAGTGCTCGTTACCTCCCCACACTAATACGTCACGTCCAGCCTGTGGCGAAGCCCCGTCTAGGATTGCTGCTGAGTGAGTTGCGCCCACGCTCAGATTGCCAACTCGGATGGGTACTAGGGTGCCTGTCGTATCGCTGAACTCACTCAGTCCCGATAGTGCTCGCATCTTGCTGGGAATCGATGTCATATGAAGCCAGTGTCCGGTGCCCAGACTGCCCAAATGGCCCTGGCCTGCCGCCCAGACATCGACCGACTCGGGCAGCTTGGGATTTGCCGCAGCAAAGAAAGTGTTGTTTCCGCCAGCAGCAATTTTGCCAAGCTTCACATCAGCCGAGCGGCCGTATATCGCATGGCTAGAAATCTTAACAGGCTTGTCCATTTGTGTAGTACCCGAAGGGTTAGGCATGCCCAGCTGCCCAAACATGTTGTCACCAAAGCCAAACGACTGCCCATTCTTGTCAAGCACAACAGAGTGTCTGTCACCAGTGGCGATCTGAACAACATGGACGTCCTTGAGGCTAGGGATTTCATGTGGCTGATAGTAAGGACCGCCAGGACGGTTATCCCAAGTCAGGCCAGGAATGCCTAGCTGGCCGTGAGCTGGGAACTTGGAGGTGCTAGAAGCAGCAGAGAACACACGGCCCGCACTGGTTAGTAACAGGCAGTGGTCAGTCCCACTGCTGATGTCAGTGACCTTCTCGCCACGAGCTAACTTGGCCGGGGTAATGGTACGGAAGGCCAGGCCGGGCGAAGTATTGCCAGATGACCAAAAGGATGGCAGCCATGAGCTGCCGCTATTAGTGTTCTTTTGAGCTTCCGCTTCCAAGTCTTTTCTGTCGGAAATGAGATCCGTCTTGGATGCAGGCAAAGAGTAAACGCCGCCATTGGCCGCCAGAGCAATGATACGGTCACTCGAAACGGCAATCTTGACAATGTCTTTGCCCTTCAGCGTCGTCGTAGGCTCAAAGTTTTCCTTGTCAAATCCCTTGCCCCATTGGACAATGTCGCCCCTTTCTGTTACAGCAACGCCAAAGTTGTGGCGCAGTTTGACATCGCGGAGAAGCTGTCCGTCAAAGTACTTGATGCGTCTAGGTACCCGCACGTACGTTTCCTGGGAACTGGGGTCCGCTACTCTGCTAGCGTTTAAACCCCAGACATACAAGCCCGGAACATCCCAGCTCTTTGGAACTGCATTGAGATCGGCTTGAGATACCAGGGTCTGCGATGAGAGCTTGGCCTTTGTTGGCTTGACTCTCGACCTGTCAAGCTTTTGTTGATCTTCCTCCGTAGATTCGCCCGAAATAGTGCGTGTAATTACGGGGTAGTAGTAGACGATGGCAGCTGCAGTGCCGAATGCTAGCGCGCCTCTCGCGGTTTTGGCTAGACGTTGGGCAGTCCGTCCCGAAGCATAGGATCGGGCTTGGAAGGCATTGCTTGGCATAACCGGGCCGTGAGAGCCTGCGATAGTGGCACGCCGCAAGGCGGCTGATGGTATTCTAAATGCCCCAAGACCGGGCATTATATGACTGATGATTGTAAAGACGAGTTTGAGAAATAAAATTGTGATGATATTGGCAAAAAGTGAAGTGTCGAAATGCTGAAGAAAAAAATAAAATCATGCGTTGA
Organism: Ceratocystis variospora; assembly: GCA_038407165.1. Classification (NCBI taxonomy): domain Eukaryota; kingdom Fungi; phylum Ascomycota; class Sordariomycetes; order Microascales; family Ceratocystidaceae; genus Ceratocystis; species Ceratocystis variospora. Next base: position 23,844 of record JAXHKN010000164.1, read on the forward strand.
TTGGCTGAGAACCCTAAGTAGAGAGCTCACAACCCTAGTGTATATAGTCACGTGAAGATACTGGCTATCTCGCCCAGGACAGACCATCCCCACTACGAAACGTCGCCTGTAATTGAAGCTACACGATAGCTCTGCAAGTTTCGCAACCAACGCTTGATAATCACAATGTATGATGACCAATGGTATAACTTTGTGCCTGAAGCTACCAATAAACCCACCAGAACATCTGGTCAGCCAACCAGAAGCCACGGACGCAAGCCGTCCTTGCTACAGCAACCGAATGTACGTGAACTCAGAAGCTTTAGCAACCACCACAGGCAGTCCAACTCGGCCCGGAGGACGCTGATGATTTGACTCTTGTCCTGGCTTGAAAACATGCCGCTGATCGATTCTCTGCCGTGTTGAATTCTAGATATCCCCAGATGTGTGCAGTAGTAGTGAGATTTCCAAGCCAGTACTGGCTGTCGTAGAAGACGAAGGGGACAACTTCCCCGAGCCTCAAGTATTGCGACGAGCCGCCTCATCTAGCGATCTTATACGCCCGCGACAAAGGTTCAGTGTAAAAAGGTTTAGCAAAAGAACTACAAAAGCTTCGCGTCTTCCGGCACTTTCATTGGAGGGCTACACCTCTGTTGAGGACGAGGAGGAATCGGATTGCGATGAGCAGCTTCAAGAGAAGAGCCGCAACGTATACATGTACGCCGTCATGAATTTCCTTTGCAAGTTAATGTTGTGTGCGTTTCTATATATTCGGACTAACTGTGACATCAACAGTGCATACCAGGCCCAGCTGGCCCTCACTGAAGGCCACCTTGACAACTTGATATCCGATACCGATGATACCCTGATGCTTCTTGAAAAGCTCACAAGCTCATTCAAGGCTGTCGAACTGCAGACGACTTCTTTTAGATCACAATGCGAAGACCTTATTGCCGACCAGGAACGCTTGAAAAAGCTTTCCGATGAAGTTGGTACTGATCTTCACTACTATGCGTACCTCGATAATGCGACACGGAGGCTCAATGCACCAGGCGCGAGCAAGCTGGTGGACGACTCCTCGTTTGCTGATATCTTTCGACATCTGGACTCCTGCATTGACTTCATGTCTAAGCATGTATGTTATCAGACGAATGGCCGGCTGTTGTATTTGCTGCTAACTTTGCCATCTAGACATCATACCGAGATGCTGAATCATATCTCGCTCGTTACCAATCCCTTTTAACAAAGGCTCTTCATCTCCTTGAAACCGGGCTGAGCAACAAGCTTGACAAAGTTGCCATGAACCTTGCACCACAACTAAACAATACTAACTCGGAATCTGCGCAACATGCGCTGTCCTATGATAGGTTCGGCGAGATGACTCTCGAGTCGTACTCCCTTGTGCCTAACATCCACGAAGTTACATGCCGAATTTATGACCAAACTGGAATCCATAAGGACGACGTCATTGCCAGCGAAATTTATGAGGGAAGTGCGAAAAACATGTTTTACACGTATCTGTCTGTCCGTGACCGTCACATGCGCACTATTGCCCACCGCGACATAGAAGAGTACAAAGCCAGCCAGACCCAAGGTGTTTCTATCGAGTCAGCCTCTCGAAAATTCATTAAACAATGCTTTGAGCGAGCCTTTAACGAGGTCAATCTCTTTGCCAAAATTTTCCACGTGCTGCCGCGACGTAGCCCTGATGAAGACTCTGTGTATGCTGTGCTCAAGTCTCATCAGCGCTTCCTCGTGAACCCAGCAAATATGGCACCGCCAGGCGCTGCAATTCAGGCTGGCCTGCATGCTGCAGAGCTGCGGACAATTTGCAATATAGTTGGGTGGCTTTCAAACGAGTATTTGATGTCGGACTACGACGAGTCAGACTCGCCGTTTGCCATCTTTTCGCGAGAATATGCTGCTGCATTGCTATCGGACCACATGTGGCCGTTTGTTGAGAGGGGGTTCGAGGCTGAAGTCTCCAAGATCATTACAAAGGCACCGGTTGCGCCCGAGTCTCTGCAGATCCCAAAGGTTGTTGGGCCATTGCCTGTTTCCAACGCCTATCCAACGGTCAAGATTGCCCTGGCCCTGCTTGACATGTTTGACCAGTGCATGCCCAAGGAACGCAGTGTAGGTTTCTATATTAATATCTTCTATTTTGCTGGAACATATGTGTACTGACATTCTTAAAGAAGCAGAGTGCTACCGTGTTTAATATTGTCCGCGAGACTATCCGCGCACTCCAACGTATCGAGACAAAAATGAAAGCAACCAAGGGCTCTTCTGATTCGGACATCTTCATGATCAAGAATTTGCTTGTGCTACGCAACCAACTCGTCAGCCTTGAGTTTTGTGATGTAAGACAGCAGTCTACCGCCGGCGGTGGTGCGCTCGGCCCTATTTGGGACACGATTAACCCGCAGGCCTGGGTCGGCTTCCTTAGTAGCATTATGAGTGCTGCTCCACTGCCTATCTGGTCGCGTGGCTTGACGGGCAGTGCAACGCCGGCACCGCCGCCAGCGCCTGCGTTGACGCAGGAGAACATGAGCGAGCACCTTGATGAGTTGCTACGTAGGGCTATCTATGCGTTTACGGGCAAGTGGGCAGCGAAGGTAGTAGAGGCAGAGGCCAAGAAGGATGATGGCAAGACTCTGGCAGCAACTGATGTAGAACTGGACACCTTGCTGGAGAATGTGTTTGGTAATCAGCGAGAGGTTATGGATAGATTGAAGGAGGCTATTGATGCGAATGTAGAGGTACAAAAGGGGAAGAAATAGGAGATAGGGAGGTATTGGTATTGTATAGGTGTCGAGGAAGCGAAGGGGTCCTTATTCTTCACGGTGTCGGTAACAAAAATGAACACACATAAATGATGTCATGAATATATAACGGAAGTAAGTAGTCATGAACGCAAGCTGGCTGCTCGGAACATCAAAAAGGAAAGCGACCAAGCAGGGACTCGAACCCTGAGCCTTTGCCAAGTCGTTGAAGAACCGGAAGACAACGCGCTACCATTGCGCCACTCAGCCAAGCTTATTTTTAATAAATCTGGCACTATCCGGTACTATGTGGGCCGCAAGTAAGTGCCGATTTTGCCCATTCGGAGGCAGTCGCCGGAGGCACTCGGCGCCCTCGAAGCGATAAAGCGAGCGACAGCCCGCGAAGGAACTGAGGAAATCTGGCTGTGTCTAGATAATAGAGGAATTGTGGACCGCCTCCGCAACGCAGACATGAAGAACAGCACGTCACAGGAAGCGATAGATGAGACGAGACAACTCCTAAAAGCCTGAGTAGACAAAAGACCCGGAAGGCTTGCCAGAGTGATATTGGTCCCAGGACACATGGGAATTGAAGGCAACGAGCTAGCAGACGCCCAAGCTAAGCTAGGATGTCAGGAACTGACAACAGAACACCGTCTCAGCTTCGTGGGGGCACGAAGATGGAGGAGAGACTAGTTACGTCTCGACTACGAGGGGTGGTGGAAGGACCAAAAAGGATACCGCCCTCTGGGAACCGGTGTCCCCACCAAACCCCCCTTTCGTGCCTCTCGATACAAGGGACTTTCAAGTATAGAGCTGGGCCCCATACTCGCTGCCAGAACAGGCGACGGGGATTTCGACAAGTACCACAAGCCATGGGGACACGACTGCCTGCTTGGATGCAAGGCCTGCAATCAGCCCAAAGAACAAGGCCCCTGGTGGACCTGCAAAGCACTGCCGAGACCATGGAGCCAGCGGTTCGTGGACAAGCTACTAGAAACACAAAAGCGACAAGTCACGTCGCCAACGTGCTACGACGCAACCTGAGGTTTATCTAGAAGAAGCAAAATCTAGAGCCCGAGCTGAACGCTCCAGACACCACGGAGGCTACCCCTCCCCCCCGCCACACGGTGTAGGGGATCGAATGAGACAAAAACAGTCTAGGATGACACAGCCAACCTCGGGACAGTGCGAAGGGAGCTCTACTACCTACCACCAGCAAAAGGAGAAAAGAATACTCTTTGCAGCAACAGCCACGCATACGGAAATAGAACGCGAAGTCTCCGCGTCCTGACATCGCCGCCATGATTGTTCCTTGGTGTACGCGGGGGCCTTCTGGGATGCCCTGCGATTTCGGCCGGGGAAATTCCATGAGTTCCCTGGTCTGGTGGTTCCTAATGGTCGCCCGTGTCAAGAACCAGGTCTTGAGCGCTCGATGGAGGTCTTCTTTCCGCCATCTCTTGGCCTTTGCCAGTGACATGGAGTAATCAAAGACTTCTATTGTAGCCCTTATGGCGAAAGCGTTGGCTCTTTTGTTGCCTTCAATCTCGCTGTGTCCTGGGACCCAGATGCAGTGAGCCTCTCGGAAAGGGGGTATTTCTCTGAGTCTCTGTGCGATCTTCCTGGCTTCGTCTACGTGGTGTTGAGAGAGGTTCCTGTCTTCCTCGTAGAGGCGTTCATTCGCTCCACCGCTGCCTGGCTGTCTACGCAGATCCAGACGGTCTTGTTGTCCGTGGTGTTCCTCTTATAAGGTCTCCCAGTCCTTGTCTGATTGCGCGGATTTCTGCGTCGGCGACTTCTACCCATTTCCCGCATGGGACAGCCCCTTCTGTGAGGCCATCTCCATTGCATTCAGCCCACCAGCCAGCTCCAGTCCAGCTGTTTTGGAGCATTGAGTCATCCGTGTATAGTCATATATCCGAGGTTGGACGACTGGCTTTCCAGGCTACATGGCTCAGTGCTGCTGCTTCCTTCGGCAGGCCTTCTGTTATGGCTACTGTCGAGGGGGACTGTCCATTGGGGGCGCGTCGTAGAACAGTGAACCGTACCTTGGCAGAGACATCGGGAAGATCCGCAGTATTTCCTTCTGGTGCTTGTGGTTTTTCAGACCGTAAAGAGGGTGTGGAGTTGGAGTCCATTCTCTGTGCACCAGTTAATGGTGTACTCCATTACGGCCTTCAGGTCTCGGCTGCAGTTTTCCCAACTGCTTCCTTTTATCAGCCATAGCCCGTCGTCCATGTACCTTCTCAGGTATCTGCTCCAACTGTAGTCTAGAGGTGCCGTAATTAGCATATATAGAATTGGGGAGACGGGTGATCCTTGCAGGAGACTTCCACTGGTGCTTTACGAGCCATGAGAGCTTGTGTGGTACCACAGCTAACGTACGCGGCCACCACATGGTACCCTATGGCGAGCAAGACAACGATGGATAAGCTGAAGGTTATACTCCGAGACGGAATTCGAGCTGCTCTGCCAGTCCATGGAGCAACAAACGAACAGAGCCTGTGCAAATTTGCGGCCTTTCCAAGCCTAGAGATAGCCTGTCGAGGAATGGTACGGGCAGGTGGAATACGTGCATACACATGCAACACGGACCACCCCCTATACTTCACGACAATAGATAGCATTATAGACAAGGCAAAGGCATTGGTCCATTTTCCGATCAGAGATATCGACAAAAAGGAACCTCAGGACACAGTCTGGGTCTACTCGGATGGCTCGCGCAACAGCAACGGAGACACTGGAGCTGGCTGGGCTGTATACCATGAGGGTAAGGCTTTGGCGCAAGATTTTGGCGCCTGTGGGAGACACAGGGGAGTGGCAGATGCAGGAGCAATCGCCGCCCTCAGAGCAGTCGAGATCGCAGCTGAAGTTTTCCTGCCACAAGCAGAGGGTATGAATATGTGCGCGGATAGCCCGGGGGTAGCCAAGCGAATGAGGAAACCAGATATTTCTCAGCTCGGAACCAAGGAGATCTGGTGCTGGAAGAACGGCGCATTCAGAGTTGATTTCAAGAACTGGATGAAAGGGCTGGGCCCTAAATGGAGGGAGTGTCAAGTAGACACCTGACAGGGGACGGGCTAGCACGGAGGGAAGTTTGGTTTGTTTGGGTAGTTAGCGTGGACATGTACTGTTTCCTTGGATTCTCTTTCTTTTTTCCCCTTTGTTTTGCTCTGCGACGACCACAGGACGAAGGCGAGTCACAAGCTTGCTTGGGAGCATGCGTGCCTCTCTCGCCTGAAATACATAGTCAGCCTTGCAGAGGGGGGTCAATTTGTGTGGTAACCAATCCGCCGTCGTTTTATCTTGGCGACTCCAGTAGACGATAAATATATTCAAATCAGATCAAATCTCTCGTCAGCCTTGCGGGGTCCGATTCCGTCCGGCAGCCAATCCGGCGGCGTTTGATCTTGGTGATTCCCATTGATGTCAAGCAAGTTCAAGTTCAAGCGTTTCTTTTTCGAGCCTGACAGGCGAATTCCCAGCCGCTTAGCACGCCATCGCCGCTTACAGGGGTTGGTCGCCTGTAGCCCCTGTGTCTGTAGGCATGGTTGCTGGTGGATACAGTGGTGAAGGCTGTAAAGGATGCGCTGGAAGGCTCCGTAACAGTATTAGGAGCCGAAACTCTAGGGTGGTGATATTTTGCGTAAATATTGTGTCACACCCTTTTTTCTTGCTCTTTTCTTGATCACCACTCGATTGTCAGAAGCTTCAATCATTTTACTTGAATTTCTGTATGCTTTGGGAATTTTTTTTCATTTTTTTTCCATTTTTTTTCCCCTTTTTTCCCCTTCTTTTCCACAGTGTCTTCCAATATCCGGTTGCTTATCTTTACAGAGGCTTCGTTTTTCGTGTGGATCTCTTATCAGAAGCTTCCCCGGATATCGGCCCTTCATCTCCACTACGGCTATCCTTTTGTTCTTCCGTTTCTCTCCACTTTGCCTGTTTCTGTTGTGCTTTTGTCTGTAGCTATAGTTACTATTCATCATCATGGCTGATCTTGAAGGAACTAACTCAAGCCTTGAAACTGCCAAGGACCTGTTTTCTGGCGCTGTGGGTGGTGTTGCCCAGGTGTTGATTGGTATGTGCACTATAGGCTGTATCCTGCGGAGCTCTTCCTGCAGCATACGCATCAACCTCATACCGTTGCTAATCCGTTATTCCAGGCCAGCCCTTTGACATTGTCAAGGTCCGTCTTCAGACTTCTTCGCAGTATGGTTCTGCTCTCAGCGCTGCATCGAGCATTTGGAAGACAGAAGGACCTCTAGCCTTTTATAAGGGCACCCTTACGCCACTACTCGGTATTGGCGCTTGTGTGTCTGTGCAATTCGGCGGCTTTCATCAAGCTCGCCGTTGGTTCGAGCAGCGTAATGCCACAGCTGCCGGTGAAGGGCTTAATTCTACTACGGCTTCTCCTGCTCTGACATACCCGCAGTATTACGCAGCCGGAGCCTTTGCCGGTGTTGCCAATACTGTCCTCAGCGCTCCGATTGAGCACGTGCGCATCCGGCTTCAGACGCAGCCGCACGGCGCTAACCGTCTTTATTCGGGTCCATGGGACTGTGTGCGCAAGTTATGCCTACAGGGCGGTGGCCTTGGCGGGCTATATCGTGGCGGGGCTGTGACTCTGTTGCGCGAGGCACAAGCGTACGGCATGTGGTTTTTGTCGTTTGAGATGATGATGAACTGGGATGCAAAGCGGCTGGGAATCGACCGCAAGGACATACCGACTTACAAAGTGGCGCTCTATGGTGGCCTAGCCGGCGAGGCTCTATGGGCTTCAAGTTACCCGCTAGATGTGATTAAGAGTAAGATGCAGGTCGATGGCTTTGGAACGGATCAAAAGTACAAGACCATGCGGGATTGCTTTGCTAAGACGTGGAAGGCTGAGGGCATGATGGGCTTCTGGAAGGGATTGGGTCCGACCCTGTTGCGTGCCATGCCCGTGAGTGCAGGCACCTTTGTCGTTGTAGAGATGACAAGGCGTGCTATTAGCTAAAGAGACCTAGGTACGGTGTCGGTTTCCTCGCTCGGCGGTAATGTCTTTTAGAAAGGTCGGGGCGTTTTCGGGATTGCCAGCAATAATAAAACAGGTGTTTGCTTCAGGGTCTCTCCGGAATTCTTCCTTTCCACTGTTCTAAACTTTGCCATCTTCATGCACTCTTCTTTTTCATAGAAAACAACCAGGTATTATCTCCCTTATGCCAAAATATATCTCTATTTGCCCTGCTGTGCTCTAATCCTGAGTCTCAACTCTGCGTTCTAAGATATTCCGGGCATTAATAGGACTTAGGTTCTCCATTCCCAGCTCCGAAAGCACCTTTTTGGCCTCAGTATTGTCGGTGAACACCATATCTGTAACTTTCTTTAGCGTTAATGGGTTTTCTTCGGATGATTCAATCGGCAGATTGAGGAGTCGAGAGCCTTCAACAAGACTGTTGATTGAACTTGATGCGCCAGGGATATATCTCTCAATAACCGAGCATACCGCCTCGACATCGCGTGCAAATTGCGCTGCTCCGTATGCTGTAAAGTTCTGTCGCGTCAATACATCTGACCACAAAGAAAACTGCAGCTTGTCGAGGGTATCACGCCATGTACGTCGAAGAGGGGCTGATCCAAGAATTTTAGAGAGGAATTCAAGATTGCGGGTGATAGTCTAACCAAGGCGTCAGTAAGCTTAACCATAAGGAAGGACAGAATGGGCACATACACTGAGCGTTGTCTCAAGCTCGGGTGTTATGGATAGGGAAGAAATGTCTACAGCCATACTAAGTTAGTACAACACACAATACCGGAATACCCAAAGATACAAAAACGATGCAACATACCAGCAGCATCTTCCAGAAGTGTGGTCCATTGCAAGTGTCCAGTGTACAGCCTTAGAGCCTTGTTATGAGACTCGACAATAGCTCCTACTAGCAACTCATGTGCTAGTTTTTTTCTGTGTGTATAGGCCATAATGGTCTCGTCAAACAGCACGCCTTCTTTTGTTTCCGAGTCTACTGCCGTTGAAATTCGGTCCTTGACTTGTTCTACACTGACGCCGCTTGTCACACGCTTATGGTCATTCTTCTTGGTACGGCCATGAAGCTCGTACCAAAGAGCAACAAAGAACTATGATTTTAGGTTAGCGCATGGGCTTGGTTCAAGTCCTCGGTCTGGTTCACTTTACCTCTTCGTTACTCCAGTCCTTGAGCGTTGTGATGATATGGTCAGAACTACCATACACCTTGCATAACGACTCCATTCCGCCAGTTCCCTCTAGAGCAGCCGCCTGCTCCTTGGTTAAGCCGTGCAGCGTACGGCCCACGGTTGATGTCATGGCTTGGTATGCCTGGAGACTACTACTTAAGTAATCGTGATACTCGTCCATAATATCTAGTTGGATATTGATGAGGAACTTGAGTCTGTGCTTGAACTTTCGCACACGCTGGTACTGCATGGTAACAGACTTGAGTAGGTCAGTTACCTTAACGGCGCCCTTGGTGGGCTTCGTCTTGCCAGCCCCGCCATAGTCGTAATCAATAGTCTTAGAATCTGGCGCTTCCATGATAGACTGGAGTCGTTCCATTGCAAACTTTCTCTCTGCCATAAACCATGGGTCAAACCACTTGTCCAGAATAGTAGTGGTCAAGCCAGCCCAGCCGTCGGGGCTGCCATCGTCGTAGTTGAACTTGGCTCTGATGCTGTCATCGAAATCCATCAGAGCAATTATGAACCGGCTGAGCAATGCACCATTGCCTGAGATTTCCTCTAATACAAGCTCTGCCTTTCTCTGCATTGCGGGGAGCATGGTAGTAAGAAATGCACAAACAGGATCGACATAGACCAGGTTATTGGCTACAGGAGTGTTCTTGACTTTTAATGCCATCAAGTAGCCCAGATTATCTCGAAAAAAGTCCTCCCATTTCTCTATAGTGGCAAGGAACCAGGGGAAGCAGTGCGTTGTTGCTGACTGTGCTGCACTGGTAGGCTTGTCGCTCATGAAGTGATACTCAAACTCCGAGATAAAGACCTTGCACATGACATCAAACGGCAAAAGGGACACGGCATGGTTTGCAGACAGGATCTCACTCGACTGCAGCTCTAGAACCTTATCGACACAGAGGATCCACTCATCATCCATTTCTGATTCGGGGTCAACCATAGGCCATTTTCGCGCCGCAAGAATAGCTTCAAGCTGTGTTGCCGTGGAAGTTTTCAGTTCAGCCCATAAATCTGTTGCCGATGTCTCGATGTATCCAACAAGATGAACTGCAGCTTCATCTGCTGCGCTATGCAGATTGCGCATATTGTCTGCGAGGCCTTTGAGCTGCTCATAAGGAACGATGGCAGCTTTAGGACTCTCTACGACCTTCTTTAGGGCTTGAGCTTTTAGATTGTGCACATCCTGTAGCAGCTCAAGATACGATTGGGCCAATTCAACAGTCTGAATTTTGCGCAGAGGTTCTTGAAGACGCTGGATGGCTTCGGTCGGGGCAGCTGCCGTTGAAGCTGTAGCAACGCTTTCGTCAATTTTCTTTTGTAGCTGCTGGAACTCGGTGATTCTCTCGTCAAGACTAGCTTCCTCTGCATCTTGAGCACTTCTAGCATGGTCAAGTTCGTTTATTGTCGAGTCTAGTTGCCTCTGTAGCAGATCGCGCTGGTCTTCCACATTAGCTAAGAGCTCGTCGAGGCTGGAAAAGTCGTCAAGAGTCTGTAGCTTATCGTCGAGGTAGTCGGCGATACGCATGTCAACGGGTGTCATTTCTGCCATTTTGTATGCCGCCAAAGCTTTTTTTTTCGAGTTGTCGATCGATTTAGAATAGAGAATAGAACATGCGAACTGTTCTAGAAGAGTTTTTGCTAATGGCCTTAAGGAAGAATATCAAACTGCCACCTTGAAGCCTAAAGCCAGCTTTGGGTGGGGCACGCTCGCAGCACACGATTGGTGGTATTTTAGAACACTAGCTCTTATCGATAAACAGTTAAAGTCAACGTCATTTGAGGCAAGTACGCGGCTTCATTGATCCCTAAGCCTGTTATAGCAATAGCAGGTAGTTGCGATTTGCAAACAGTCGGTAGTTGTGATTTTCAAACAGTCAGTCAACGGTTGTTTAGCAAAATACAACTTATTATGTGTGGAAACCAAATTTATATACATCTGTGTACATACATATTTCGACAAAGTACATCAACGCCAATATCAATAGCCACCCGTTCACTCATATTATAGCTTAGTTTCACCATCGCCCGGTTTCAGTGTTTTATTTATTTCAATTATCTCAGTCTATCATTTATGCATTCTTCATTCCAATAGGGATCTATCTCTACCAACCTCAAGCAATCGCTTCTCAAAAAAGGCCCCCGCGAGTCCTACTCTATAGTGTGCGCACGACAAACAACATCTTGACTTTTCAACGTCTTCTCTCGTCAATCCAAAGGGATTGGCCCAATGCCGTCTCAGGACCGAACCGTCTTCTTTGGCTCGCAGCTCGGCGATGTTCTAATCACAAACTACAGCTACACCGACTCTGCCTTTCTTCTCCTCCTCCAAGATGCATACCTCTGTATACGATACCTCCGGAACTTCCCCTCTGTCATCTTCCCATTGACACCATGCAACTCTGGATCCATGAACGAGCTGTATCCGAGCCCTGGAAATCTGACAATATTGGCTCTTCAGTTTCTCCTGCTGCTCTTTCAGTTCGTTCTGCTGATTGCTCTTCTGCCCTTTGCTACTTTTCCAGTATGGGTGTCGGCTCTTTATATCGGAATTTTCATTGTCATAAACAACCTAGTCTGCTGGCTATTTCTAAACGGCTCTGAAAGGATATATTGGTCACATCCAGAGCTGGCGTCTTTTGATGGCCAGCATAGCAAGGAGCAATGGGTCTTCATCAATGGTGTTGGCACTGGGTAGGCTCAGCACCATGTCAACTCCACGTAGTATCGCAATCTCCAAGACTAATAATGCTTTCTTGAATTAGACAACGTTGGTTACAAAACAGCATCGATCGACTCGCCATCACTTTTCGGCGTCCCGTCATGGGCATCCACAACAGAACTTAGGGTCTTTTGTTCGATTTAGTCGAGTGTCTGTTCCAAAGATGTTTCGGCTATGCCACTCGTGACGTTCGCTCTTGCTATGCGATCATCAAACAGATACTAATCAACCCCGATATTGAAAAAGTCGTTCTCATTTCTCATTCACAAGGCGGCATCATTACAAGCATGGTCATTGATTGGGCTCTCCAGGAGCTACCTCAAGACCTGGTGAGAAAAATCGAGGTGTACACATTTGGCAACGCCGCCAACCACTTCAATAGCCCCGCTCGCTCAACTACTCCTGACAACCGTTCGAGCATATCACAGTCTCTTGGCAGTTCCAACGACAACGCATCCTCCAGCAGCTCCATAGATCTCCCCGGTCAACTTCATATGTCTGCGCCAAGGACGCCCAATGAGGAACCTCTCGAAAACATCGAAGATCGTGCTATATACTACATCGAGCATTATGCCCACACTACTGACTATGTCTCCCTTTTAAGTGTTCTCCATTTTACAACGCTAAAACACCCGCAGGGCCATATCCCCAACTACATTGGACGCGTCTTTGCTCGCACATCTGAGGAAACTAGTGGCCATCAGTTCGTCCAGCACTACCTTGACGGCATGTTTCCGATAGAAAAAACAGAATCAGGCCAGTACACCGCGATCGAGGAATCGGAATTCATGAACTCTGACCTTTATATTATCGAGGGGCTTGAGGTGCCAAAAGGCTCTTTGGAGCCTATTAATGGTGTCGGCACCTACGAGGGCAAACTAGATGCACCTTGGGTTGCTGAGTCGTGTCGTGACGCACGGCTAATCACGTACAACTCTTTTGAACAAGGAAGGGTTGTGAAGGTAAAGGACATGAGCCGTCTTTGGCGATACTTGAATGGACGGACTCCAGAATAGTAAACGATGCCTTTAGAATGAGGTGTTAAGGCGAACCCCTACATTGGATTCAAACCCATATAACCCTATTATTTAACTTCATATTCACCTATTATCAATACACATTATCAGTTACTTTGTCATGCATCTCGCTGTAGCGTAGCTTTGCATTTGTAGACCACGATGAAAACTTGGTACCCATCGTCAGAGTTATTTGCGTTCCCCTCTCCTAATCCTTCCTGTCTTCGGCTGCGCGGGGATCTTGGCAACGTTCCTTTTCTCCGATGTCCCGAGCCCCGAAGCGACTGAAAATAGAGCGCGTTGTTTTATGATACGGGGTTTTCGTCCTTTCGTCTTTTTTTTTCTTTCGTTTTTTGGCTTCAGAACGTAGCGAGGAAGAATTCGGGCGGAGGCAAGTCTGCCCACAAGAAGCGGACTGAGGAAGCAAAGTTGTAAAGCAGAAGCCAGCCAGAATACTGAGAGGTGTGTTCTCTCCTACCTTGGCGAGGAAATATTTTTTTTTATCGTCTGTGATGAAAGTGGAGACAGTAGAAATTATGTCTCGGCCTTTTCGTGGGGTATCACTTTTTCTTTAGTTGTTGTCGGAAACTAAGAATTTTCAGTTACAGCATACTACGCGACGAGATCAAAGCATCAGAACCTTCTAGACTCTATTATGATGGTCTTGGAGGCCCGTGAGATGATGGATTTGCCAATGCTTGCATTTTCGTGTAGTGGGTTTTAATCATGTGTAGTCACAATAGCCTCCTGGCAAGTGTATTGCAGTAGAACAAAAAAAGGTACGTGGAAAATGTGGTTAAATTGGTACAGAAGGGAGGCAGCGCAAGCTTGCCAAAGACACTCTCGCAAGATTCAGCATGCCAGTTTTCCCAAAGCCTCGTAGACCGTGATGTGATTTTGATACAGAGTTTAAGTCTACAAAGGAAAACTCGGTTAGCATACATACAGGTGAAGGATATCCGAGTTGCTGGAAGCTTTTGTTGCTCCTCGGAAACAATCAAGTAGGAGTATAAAACTTACGAACTTGGCCATCAGGGCAACCATCAGGTCGAACAGACCAATGGCCTCGACGAAGGCGAAACCCAGAATGGCGTAGGAGAACAGCTGGCCACGGAGAGCGGGGTTGCGGGCAACACCGTTCAGCAGGGCAGCGAAAACCAGACCAATACCGATACCAGCACCGGTCAGACCGATAGCGGCAGCACCCATACCAATGTTCTTGGAGACCTCAACCATGGCGTTGGCAACCTCCGAGGAGTAGGCACGGCGGCCGACAACCTGGCGAGCGACGAGCTGCTGGCGGGCAGCTATTTTGACGGCGTGTTAGCAATCCATATTTGTAGTATATTCCAATTCATCACTAAAGAAACATCACCATCAAGCTGGCATCAAAACAGTAAGTAGGCAGGCGGCTCAGCATGATGACAGTGCAAATCAATTCGATAGTCCCATCTCGAATAGCCAGTTGGCATTATAAGACCAAGAGAAAGTAAGCTTAGTATTGTGCGGTGTTGTGTTCGGAGGCGACGGTCGAAATCGGAAACCACGTAAGTGTTTTTTGAGTTATTTTTCAGCCTCGTGCATTTTTTTGTCCATAGTCGGGGTGCAACTTGGCTTGACCTGCTAGGTTGTTTTCGACTTGAGGACACCTGTTCGGCAGGCATTGAGCTAGGAGACAACGCACACGCACAATACTATCTGATTCCGAGGCCAATTGGCATTGGAGAAGCAAGCCATTGGCCCAAATGGTGATTGTAAATCCAAGTAGAAAAGGGCAAAAAGTTATTTTAAACCATAGCCTAGGACAATTGAATGGGCTTCGAGATGGGAAAATCGTTTGCTGGCTGCCAATTGATGTTTCTTTTGATTGTGGTGCTCAATGGTGCAAGAGCCCTAGTGAGAACAGCAATGGGGATGTAGAGTTTTCTTACCAGCGAAGGTGCGCTGCGAGGGGCGGGCGACCTTGGCCGCAGAGGCAATGCGAGAAACAACGCGGGAAGACATTATGATGGTTTTTGAGGGGGGATGATGGAAAACAAGGAGAAAGGAAAAGAGAAGGCCGCTGGGATGTGCGAGGAGTTTTGAGGAAGCTTATGGAGCTTTGGGGAAGGGGAGAGAAAAAGGAGTTGAAAGGTAGAAAAAGGACAAGAAAGTAAAACCCAGTGAGGAACGCTCGGGGACAGCAAAATTTCAAGCCAATAAGAACTGACCTTGCAGATGGCTCGGAGGAAGTCGGACACACAACGGTAGAAGAATAGTGGATCGTTGGAGTGGTTTCGAGCACTAAAAAAGCACAAAATAGCGCCTAGGGACCCTCACTGAGCCATTGAGCCATTCGGTGACTGGAACAGGGCCAGGATAGTCGTGGCCTCAGGTGTCAACAAACCCAGATTGCAGCATATACAAGTACCATCAGAACCCCGCACTTCACTATGCTTGACAGAAGTATCTCAGTAACAATATGAACAATATGAGAAAAAACAAACACTCCCATCCCAGTATCCATCGCCATTGTGTGCTGAAGACTGTCGGTCACCCGCTGAAGCCCCAAAACCAAATGCATTCCAGACATTCTAAGGAAAGCCAAGTAGCCCCTGCAATTTTTGAAATGAAGACCTATGTTTACAGAATTCAGTGAACCTTGTGAAAATAGCAACTATAATCTCGTCACCTACCTCTCAACTACGCACGAGAATGGCTTCTCAAATAGTGGTAGGACAACTTGTCACAGGAGTTGCCATCGTGAACCAACCTATTGCCCGTTTAGCCAGGGTTCATCTATCTCGTTCTACTGCAGAATAACTGGGGACTATGGAGTAGCTCAAGCCCAACCAACTCATCACAAGCCTCCCGTCCTGCTGTGCCCGTACCTGTTTCTGTATTTTGTTTTCCGACCATGGAGAACTGGCACCCGCCCTCTACAAATCAATTGGCCATAGACAGTGATATGAGAGGTTGCGATGTGATGAAGCACACTATTACCCATGTTCTTTATCTAGGACAAGTAAATCTTTTCGTCGTTTTTTGCTGTTTCTACGTATTTTGACGCCATACAACAGCTTCGTTGGATCGCGTTCTTACCAAGAATAACAAAAAGTCCTTACTGTTTCCATGGATGAATGTTTGGGGCAGAAATGCCAGGGAGAGCTGAATTTAACGAGCTGAACCTGACCTAGCACCAACTGTCTGCAGCTGTTCTTTACTTTGGCAGTTGTTAATCATAAAGCCATCACCGGAGCGCTCACACAGGCGCCTCCCATTTAGCTCGGCCTAAATTCACCACGGCCTTTGTTCTTGATGCTAGGCTATATGCCACCGATCTCGGTATACTACTCTCGGCTTCATAACATGGCAGGATAGCAAGCATATAATGGATAATGTGCAGTCCGTTGTTTGATAGTCAAACTAGTCATTCACATCTATCACCATAATCAAGTTGTGATGGAAACGTACCGATTGTGGATACAAAGTGCTTCACTTCGTCGCACGCTACTCCATACAAGATCAAGACCACTTGGTCTAGTTCTTCACTTTGGTTAGATTTAGCTTCGTGACTTATAATACCTCAACACCATTGTCACGCAGTCCCAAATGCACAGTTAGAAGTATCCACAAGAGACCTTCCTCATCTACGGGCGGTCTTTGATTCTATTTTTTTTTTCATTCCTTACGCATGCTGGGTGGATGGCTAGGAGTTGTCAGCTCCTGCTGCTATGTCGACATCACATCCCCATGACCATTCATATGAATCATCCAATATCTTAGTTCCATAAGGATGTCTTGCAAAACGCATTGTCCATTGCGACAGAAGCGCGTTGTACCTGTCCAGGTTTCATTGGTAGCGGTATTCATTCATAACAAATTCGGCTTTTGTGCCATTGGTGTATTTTCCGCCAACAACCTGACCATCCCATGCAAAAAGCAACCCATAATCGCGTTCCAGCATCAGTCCATCCAATGATGGACGCTTATTCAGTAGGAGAGACCACGCGGGCTAAAAGAGAAAGTATTGTTAGCTTAACATGTCTGGCCTTGGGTTTGTAATGTAGCAAGTCATTCTGGTTGTGACCAAGTTGGATGTGACATACTGTAGATCTGCATCTTGCTGTGCTGGACGACGGGCTTGATCAGACCCTCCTCCTCAAGCTCCTTGAGGCACTTGCGGGCGAGAGAGCCGTTGATCTTCATGCGGTCGACGAGGGTAGCAACGGTGACGAGGCGGTAGGACTGGACATCCTTGTGCAGTCTCTCAGAGACGTTCTTCTCCAGGTAGACGGCGTGCTGGGCCCTGTAGAAAGTAAGCGGTTAGCATCAAGTAACCATCACTAGCCAGCCTGACGTATGCAGTGCAGATTCTGTAGAAGAAAACAAATTGCTAATCTCTCTTCAAAAGAGCACGCACTTTGCAGCGCATGTCTTCCTCTCACCACACACTTTGATGCGAGTGATTAAGTGGAAAGACGACAGCGATACAGTCTTCTCCAGCACAGAACGGTGGCATGGCGATGATTGTAGAGGGTATACTCACTTGTCCTTGACCTTGCCCTTCGACCACTTCTTCTTCTGCTTCTTAGCCGCGGGCGCCATATTGTCTGATGTGTGATAATTTGGATGGTGTCGCTGGAAGAAAGAATGAATCTTCGAGGGGTCGCGAAACGATAGTATTGGCTTTGGGTGTATGGGGTATCTCAAAATCCTTAGTAATCCGCATAATGATGAGGGCACACAGGGCACACACACAAAAGGGCAGCTTAGCCCTAGGTCATGTGGGGACTTTCTGAGCCACAACAAGAGATTATTGGCTGCACCCTATTTTCCTGCCAAGGTGGCCCCACTATTGTTAGTGAACGGCAGGCGCACCCACTTTAGTTTTCGAACTTTGGATTTTGGAATTGGGAAATCTCACAAAGACCCAGAATCTCCAGATTACATTGACGACGTCTCTCCGTGTTGAGACCTTACCATTTCGCCAAACCGACCCCTTTTTCCCCCGTCGAAACGCGATCACAGTCAACATGAGCGACAGCGGTGACGTCGAAGTCCAGGCCAACGCCTACCAGGTCCTGCCCAAGGACGTCCAGACCGATGGTCAGGTCCGTCTGTTCAACAAGTGGGATTAGTACGTTGCCATCTCTCCCAGTGATGCGTTTGCGATGAAGCTTTGGCAAAAATCAAGATAAATTTTTGTTCACGGCTTAGTCTCAATCGGATTGATAACCCAGACGAAGACAAGCATGTAGAATGATTCAGCTAACAACAATTGCAGCACCGAGGTTGAGGTCCGCGATATCTCTCTGACGTACGAAACGCCCATTCTTATTTCCGCCATCTCCTACATCATGAACACACCAAACTAACCTTAAGAAAAGCGATTACATTTCTCTGCGTCACCCCGTATACGTTACCCACACCGCTGGTCGTTATGCCGCCAAGCGTTTCCGCAAGGCCAACTGCCCTATCATCGAGCGCCTGACCAACTCTCTGATGATGCACGTGAGTTTCACTCTTCAACTTAGACGCTTTGCTTTTTTAATCGAACCAGGTTCATACGCAAAGCTCCCAACTTAATTTCTTGGGATATTCAAGATGAACAAACACGCTAACCCATTTGTGATTATAGGGCCGCAACAACGGTAAGAAGCTGATGGCTACCCGTATCGTTGCCCACGCTTTCGAGATCG
The DNA here is from genome assembly GCA_038407165.1 of Ceratocystis variospora. NCBI lineage: Eukaryota > Fungi > Ascomycota > Sordariomycetes > Microascales > Ceratocystidaceae > Ceratocystis > Ceratocystis variospora. The sequence goes on from JAXHKN010000164.1 coordinate 42,214, forward strand.
TGAGTTAGACCCTATTTAGTCATGCAGCAAGACAAGTCAAGTCTTATCGCATTTAGACCTCGTATTCTGACCATAGAAATCTGCACAGATCTACCTGATGACCGACCAGAACCCCATTCAGGTCGCTGTTGATGCCATTGTCAACTGCGGTCCCCGTGAAGACTCTACTCGTATCGGTTCCGCTGGTACCGTCCGCAGACAAGCCGTTGATGTCTCTCCCCTGCGCAGAGTCAACCAAGCCATCTCCCTGCTGACCACTGGTGCTCGCGAGGCTTCTTTCCGCAACGTCAAGTCTATTGCCGAGTGCCTTGCCGAGGAGCTGATCAACGCTGCCAAGGGTTCCAGCAACTCCTACGCCATCAAGAAGAAGGATGAGCTGGAGCGTGTCGCCAAGAGCAACCGGTAAACGGAGAAGCTTTGGAGAAATTCTTTCTCATTGGATCAAGAAAAGGACAAGAAAGAGAGAATCAATACAAATGGGAGAATTCAAAAAAAAAAGTTTTTTTTTCTGGAAATGGTTTGACATGGTGTGGTTTGGGCATCTCTCGAGCGGCTCTGTATTTTTTTTGCGTGAAAGGGTACGAAAACGCGGCGCATGTAAATGCTACGCTAAAGGGCAAAACAAGCTATCTATCAATTGTAGCCGGCCCATGGATGGATTAACGAAGTCCTTTTTTCTTCTGGAACATTGACGATGCCCCTCTTGCTTCTGCTAGTTCTATTTTCTTCTTCCTATACTTATATGTGAGAGGATATTCAAGACGATGCCTTCAAGATGCTAGCACTCACATTTTGCACCAAGATTGGATATAACCCTAAAGACACGAACCATCTGACCAGACTAATCAACGGAATGCTCAAATAAATTACACAGCAACAAGCCCTGCCTTCACGTCATCAATGCATCTGTCTACCAGATCCATGTTACACGCGCTCTATCATAGAATCCAGCTGAGAAAGTGTCGTGTAACATCATGTACCTCACCGTTCCCTTTTCTTTTTGTTGACTACGGTATATTTTAAGCCCTTGCTGTGATATTAGCACTGAGTTTTCTTCGGTTCTCGACGCTTATCCGCCAACCTATTTCTGACCAGAATGTAGGTGATCTATGTTTTTTTTCTTTCTTTTTTCCATGAGGTATTTTACGCCCTTGTTATAACATGAGCACCGAGTTTTCCTTGATTCTCGACGCTTCTCCGTTACCCTGTTGCTGATCAGCATGTAAGCCATCGATTTTGTTAACTGAGATATTTTACGCCCTTGTTGTGACAAGAACACCGAGTTTCTATTGATTCTCGGCGCTTCTACACCATGTGGATTCGGTTAACATGTCCATTTTTTTATACTTTAGGCGGAGATAAATGTGTTTAATTCCGTCGTCTAAGCCTATTAAGAGTTTTCAAAGATGTACAAATACCAAGCTACCACGACCATCGGTCTATGTCTGGCTTTGAATATCAAAACACACTCTCCCCCTCCCCCTTTCCCCCCTTCGCTGCGATAAAATGGCCACAGACTCCCAAATAACCATCTCATATTTGCCGCCAACGGACCTAACGGCCTACCAGCACGACATCCCCGCCGCCGAGCAGCCCTTGATTCCTGCCATCTTCCATGATTCTATGGTAGTCCGCACCGACGTCTTCATCACTGAACAAAATGTCCCATCCGAATCTGAATTTGATGCTGATGACTCACGAAGCCGGCATCTAGTTGCTTATGATACCGTCAAAGACGCTGATGGCGTCACAGAACGCAAGATTCCCATTGGGACGGTCCGCATAGTCCCGTTCCCACATGCGCCACACCCGACGCCCGGAGAGAGTTACTGGGGTGGTGTGCCCAAAACAGATGGCCCCGCTAAAACAGAATCTGCTGCTACTACTGGTGCTTGTCATGACATAAAGATCGACAAAAACGGCATGGCGTTGACCGATCGTGCTACCATTATGCATGACGGACGCGAGCCGTATCTTAAACTTGGCCGACTTGCGGTTCAGAAAGAGTATCGTGGCAAGGGCATTGCAAATATTCTCGTCAAGACGGCGTTAAAGTGGATCTCGGAAAATTCGGCGTCATTCGGCTCAGTATTGCTTCCAACCGGCGAAAGTCTTAAATTCAAGGGCCTGGTCTGTGCCCATGCGCAGGTGCAAGCCAGTAAATCATGGGCTCGGTGGGGATTTGTAGTCGATGAGGGGATGGGAATATGGAATGAGGAGGGCATCCCACATCTGGGAATGTTCCAGCGTGTTCCAGTGTCGGAGTAGACGCGATGTAGACTAAAGGATTCCTAGCTAGTCACAATATGTTAACGAAGTGTTTGCGTTTTATGGTGTAATTTAACTTTGCTTCAAGTACAGCAAAATGTCTAGTTCCATTGCAGCTTCATGAATCGTTCCTGTAAGTGTGCTTCAAACACACCATCATCTGCGCGATAATGCCCAAGGCTCAATGCCTTTTCGAACCATGTCTTTGCTGCTTCGTCATTTCCAGAACTCCATAAATCCGTGGCGTGGTTGAAAGCCATGATAGTAATCCATTCCAATTCATCTGGTGGGAATATTGTTGACTTCTGTGTTACATACCAGGATTTCATTAGCCTTTGTTACTTGGCCCATAGAATACAAACAGACGAAACTCACTGCTAGGCCGTCCTTTGCAATGTTGAGAACATTGTTCAGCGTCTCAAGTGCAAGGTCTTCAGAGTAGGGCAATACAACCTGGAATAGACAGCGCATATATTTAGCCAGTTTGGCACTGTCAAACTGTTCAAGTTTCCATATTTCGTTAATTATAAGCTGCAAGATGCGATAAAGCTCTGCTAGTTGTTAGCAATATACCGTACTCTGCTAGTCTTCGAATATTGCACTAACCTCGCGATGGAATGTCGGTCAGAGACAACATGTAGTCGCCCATGCCTTTGAGCATTTCCGCGCTAGGACACGTAGCAACAGACTTGCCTACAATCGTCCTCATATCGTCCCATTCTTTCTGAGTTGCAGCAGCCTCAAAGTCAAACACATAGAGTACCGAAAGCTTGCCCATCAGGTCTTTTTGTATGTACGGCTCGTACGTATCTTTCCGGGCCTCAAACTCTTCGTCATAAGCCGCGACATGCTTTCGTAGCTCAAGATAAGCCTGGTGCCTTTCTTTAACATTTTCTTCGGAGCGAGCAAGAGCAGCGAGTGCAGCACTGATAACAAAATTGCCACATAGTCTCTTCAAGGAAAGATCGTGAGAGGCGCTAATGGATATATCTTCGGGATAGAATTCAGTGATTGCCAAACAAACTTTCATCAAGCGGCATATCAGCATCGGTGGCCATGTGTCTACGTGCTTTAGAGCTGTGTTATATGAGTTTTGGTTGAACCAGTCTAGCTCTTGTGTGGGGAATAGCTTTCCTCCCTTGGAATTCTTGGGGAGTTTTGCTATGGCTCTCAAAGCTGCATTGATGTTAGCACTTTGAGCATACAAGCAAAATCAAGTTCAGTACCAACCAGCTTCAAACACAACGCAAAGGTCTGTCGCAATGTCTTCCAGCTCATTCATAACTCCCCGGTCTAGCTTTTGATATAGCAAACGAATGGTACAGCGCATTAAACTTGGTACATGCATGTTCGAGTCTGGAACAGCCTCAGTAACTTCCATTAAGCTCTTCATGGCAATAATGGCGGTATCAAGGTTCCCAGAATGTTGAGAGTCCATGACACAGGCGTATAGAATGTCTTTGCTAGCTTTGGTAGCTTGAGTGATGTTCTTTAGACAAGCAGCCGCAAAGTCGTTGTCTTTGCTTCTAGTTGCAACTTTGAACATGAGAAAGGCAGTGGCTTGCTCCTTTTGCACAGATTCAGGGAGATTGTGGAATACTTCTTTTGCGTTTTCAAAGTCGCTCTTCTCCAAGGCACAGAATATCAACTTTCTATGTTGTGTTAGTTCTAGGCATGCTTCTTATTAGCCAAAGGAATTCATGCATACCGCCCGAGTTTTCCTTGGTTGGCAACACCGCCATTCTCAAAAAGTGGATGCAGGGCAGCTTGGCACCATGTCTCCGCGTCAGAAAGACGGGCTTTTGTAACTGAAGCTTCAATCCTTTTCCATAACACGGATTGAATCGCCCCAGCCGTCATAGAGTCAACAGGCGCCTGAATCACCTGGTGCACGCTATCGATAATAGTCCTCAAGGAATGGTTCGTATCCGGTTCATCGAGCGCCGCATACATCCATACGACGATGATCAGTGACTTGGAAATCCAATCGTGATTTCCCGAAGCAACGGCAACATCGCATAGTAGAGTCCTAGCAACCGACAAGGCTTTAAATGGACTCCTTTCTTTTAGCATCTTTGCTTCGTGGAGAACGGTCTTGAACTGGGATTCTGACAGACCCGGAGTCCGGGAAAATCGCTCCAAGGTACTCGCAAATGCCTCAGAATCGAATTCTTCCTGGGGGGCCGCTTTCAGAGCATGAATGCGAAGCAACAGAACAGCAGGCAAGTGCCCGATCTCACTTTCCAGCTGGCATATCAGCTCGTTGGCGTGTTCTCGGCCTTCAGATGTTTCTTCGAGAAGATGGCCACGCACCAAGGTTTGCATGATCGTGAGCCGTTGCTCAATGCCAAGACGTGACAATTTATCAATGTGATGAAGCGTTATGACCTCATATGCACGCTTTAGCCACGTTACACCTAGCTTATAGTCCTTTTTACGCATCAGGCCCTTGCCAATATCTAGGATGACTTCTGCTAGATTTTCGGAGTAGACGGAATCAAGACTTTGGAAAAGAGTCTTACTTTTATCATACATGTGATTCGCAACATCGAGTCTGCCCTGTTTTGAACACTTGAAAGGCAGTTAGAAATAATAGTGCGTGTCGCTGTTTAGTACGAACTCACTAGGCTTGTACGGAGGACGAAATACTCAGCGTCATATTTGCTAAGAATAAGCCTTTGCTCGTCGGTTAACTGTTCCTTGCGAGCTAAGCCCTCACTAAACTCAGCACTACGTTTAAGTACGGCAAGGCAAGGGTCTAGCTCACTTTCATCTGTAACCAAGTTAGAAAGACAAATGGTTCACTTCCAGGGCTATTACAACAGACTTACCAAGACACGTGCGAGCTGCCGATAAGGATATTCTGTAGATGCCTAACTGGGTTTCAGTCACCACACTTTTCGAGGCCTCTGTGCCTCCTTGCCATCGCGTGAGATCCAGAAGCTGAAAAGCAAATGTTGTAGCTTTGACAAGCAGTTGGCGGCGTGGAGAAATACAGCCGGCCTGTTCTATATCCAAGCCCTCGTCCTTTTTCCTGAGTAGGCGACAGGTTAGATTCCAAAGACTAGTCGCGGATCGATCAAGTTCGTTGAGTTCGCGAGCGTAGACTAAAAGCCGCTTTTGGCACAGCTTCTCTGTCGTACGGGCATGAGAGGAGATATCAGACAATAGCGACTTGATCGAGGGGTTATCGACGGAGATTGGGATGGTTTTGCATATTGTATCACAGAAGCCTTTGTCTCGTCTAGTTAGATATTGGGACGCTCGATATACACAAGAAGGACTGGTGGATGGTTACCGCAAAGGCCTTTGATCTTGGCTTGAATCTCTGAAGAAACCGGCATTTCAAGCCACCTGTATTGTTCTGACGACTGGATGGCACGAGGTTGCGAGGGGGCCAAAAGTGCTACACTCACCGCAGAAGAAAATCCAGGTAGAAATAGCCACGATGATAAATAGAAATAGGAAGGCACGCGGTTTGACTTTTCACGGCCAACTCTTCTTTCCTTCCAAGTTTTCACGTGACTCGACCAATAGAACTATATACGAGAAGAGTTGGCTTTACATACAAATACATTTCCTTCACAGTTTGATTGTAGCTTGCGGTAGTTATTCAGTCCGGCACTGGTTTAATGCTGCAGTTCGCCAGGTGTTTATTTTATTGCGGCCTACCCGAAGGCGTCGAAGAGACAAAGGCCATGATGTGGATATAAAAAGAGAACAGTATACAAGACATGTATATATATATGAACGTTCTCTAATGGCTAGGGTCATGAGGCAAAAAGTTTCCAATGATTAGGGTCGGCCTAAAGAACCAATAGGTCAGTATTCGGTAATAGACATAGCTACACGCTTCCATTATCAGCACTCACATCTTGTAGTCGTCGCGGTGGATCATGAAAGAAAAGGCACAATTAACAGTTACGTTAGTACTGTCATCGGGAGACTTGAGTGAGCAAGCCGTCAACAGCGTGTCATGGTCTGGGTCAAAAGCAATAGTCTCGAACTCTTCCCAGTAGCGTACCATAGACTCCTCAGTTATGATTTGGTGTAATGCAATCGAGCCCTAATGAACAGTTAATACAGTGCTACATCGCATAGCGACAGTCAATCAATCCTCGGGGAGAGATCCATCAGCCTTTATACTTACATCACGTAGCTCCTCAACGGGGACATGCAACAATTCAGCCATCTCCTTATTGCCTCGAAATATCTCCCCAGTACGTCGCCATAGACATGCGGGAACAGCCATGCTAGCAAACACACGGTCATATTCTAGTAGCTGCTTTTCAAACCACATTTCAACCATCACAAGCTCCATATCCGTCAAGGCCTGTGCAATCTCGCGAAACTTGGGCCGGAAACGGTTCAGGCACTTCAATATCTTTTGCTTGCTAGTCAGCGCTATGTGTGAGTCCAGATATGTCGACAGCTTTTGGTACCCCTTGATATAGTTGAAGGGTTTAAGCAGGCCTGCCTCATATTTAGCCTTTAACACAAGCTGCATACGTTCTTCTGGGTTTTCGTTTCCCATAGGATCTGCAGCTTGAAGATAGTAATCGCGACGGGCTTTATCACGGTCACGTGGGGGAACATTTAACACCGGAAGAGTGCCCGGATCAGCAATAGTAGAACTTGGAGCTAATGTGGTTGCTACTGTGGCCGGAGCAGCGGTAGGCGATGCATTTAGGGTGGCGGGGGCAATGGAGGTAGGAACCTTCGGGTCCGGAGGTGGGAGCATAGACCCAATACCAGGAATTGAAAGCCCATCGATTCGCACCGGAGGACCACCGGCAGCAGAATTATGCGGGTTGGCATTTCCGGCCAAGTAATTACTCCCGTTCAGGATGTCGGGACGCAAATTTTTGATAAAGGTAGCAGCAGGATCCGCGGTAGATTCATCATTACTTAAGCCCATCCCATCGTCAAGCATGCTGGTGTGTAGGAAGTCATTAAGCAGCTTGAATTCATTGTTGACTTCAGATACAGCCATGTAACTAGGGTAAATATTAGGTATCTCATTGTAATGGCCCATAAAGAGCTCAGGGATTGACGCAACTGGTGGCAGGTTAGAGCACGAACATTCAAGTCCAACGCATGGGAAATCTATTAAAAAATGGCCCAGGACAGCCATGCTCAGCTTCAGACAACTTACATGGGTTTATAGCGCCGTTATTCAAGACTCCAGCCTGGGCCTGGAGCTCTGCGACTGTTACGGGCGGGACCAGATGGATCATATCCTCCTGGCCCAAGCCAAAATTCGAGGCTGCTGCTGCCGCTGCAACGGCTGCAGCTGTCACGCTGGCGGAAACATCTAAAGCTGAGACTTGGGCTTGTCGTTGCTGAAGGAGCTGCTGCTGCTGTTGTTGTTGTTGTTGTTGTTGTTGTTGTTGTTGTTGTTGTTGCTGTTGCTGTTGCACTTGTCGTTGTTTTTGGGTGTTGGTAAGAGCAGAAGCAGCACTACTAGCTGACACTGTTGACGCTGCTGCGCTTTTAACCTTTTTCGAATCGGGCTCTCGTTTCTCGTCGTGGCACAAATGGCCAATGTTGCGCTTGATACATCTTGTACAAGGGCGTTCCTACATACAGCATATGGGTCAGCCGGCGGTATTCAGGAAAGCAAGTATTGGTCGAAGGCAGAATATGGGCCAATAAACTTGAGCCCAGAGCCCAGTGTGTTGGGGGGGGGGGGGGGGGGGGGGGT
>JAXHKN010000165.1:0-49892 GCA_038407165.1 Ceratocystis variospora
TTTGGGTTTCCCCCCCCCCCCCCCCCCCTCCCAACAGCGAAGCTGTCTTGCCTCGTCTTGAAAATCGACACGCTTTTGGACAGGAAAGTCAGTTGGAATTGTTTGCATCTGTAGGCCATGCAGGATTCCCACGATGTTGTTCTTTTAGCCCAACAGCAACAACAACAACAACAGCAACAGCAGCAGCAACAGCAGCAGCAGCCACAGCCGCAACCACCATCGCAGCAGCAGCAACAACATCACCATATTTTTCAGCCAAACGCCGCTTATCATCAACATCACTCTCAATCCCCCATCCAGCAACAACCCCATCTAAATCAACCTCAACCCCAGTCTCGGCCTCAGCCTCAGCACAACCAATCATCCCAACTGCCGCAACCGCCCTTTACCTACCCAATGCGGCCGCACCACCAATCACATCTCCCAGGCAATGTTGCCGGCGGCCCTATTTCTGGCTCCGGCTCCGGCTCGGCTTCGGCCTCAGCTTCAACCTCGGCTTCAGCCCCGCGAAACCCTGTGCTTCTAACTACTTCGGCCGGAAGCGAACCCTCCAGCGCTGCCCAGAGATACTCCCCTATGCAGGCTCTTTCGCCTACATCTCCCTACGGGCCTAAGACTGTTAATACTGCCAACGGCCCTGTTACGGTTCCTGCCAGCTTGGCTCCCAATGGTGCTGGTATGAGCCCTCAGTTTTCATCTCAAAGCCAGTCACCTACCCGCCTCGAATATTCTCATCAGCAGCAGCAGCAACAGCAGCAGCAACACCAACAACACCAACCTCAACAATCCCCGCAACAGCAACAGCAACAGCAACAGTCATCTCCCTACTCATCCTACCCTGTCTCGCATGGCAGCCACTCGCATTCACATTCAAACTCTCATTCACTATCTCAACGCCCGCCTGTTTCTCTTTCCGCATCCAACTCTTCGTCAGGTTCACCTCACCACTCAACACCCCCCCAGCTCCAGATTCAATCTCAGTCTCAGCCGCCTGCTCAGATTCCATCCATGCCCTATGATAACTACAATCACAATCACGCTCACACCCATAACCCCCACAACCATAGCCATAACCACAGTGGCGGCTCGGGTATGCCTCACATGGACTATTCTTCTGACCCAAAGTCTCCCCGCCGGGTTGTACCCCAGAGCTTAGCTGTTGGCCAACAGTCGCCACAGACCCAGCAACAGCAACAACCGTCAACTGCATCTTCATCTGCCCAGCCTAACAACGGCAACCCCGCCATGCAACAGATGCCCGAATTCAAGAGACTGAGGGCCTTGACTGATTTGAACCCCAAAGTAAATGCCCAGCCGCCTTTCCGTCGGGCAAACCCCGAGGGGGGCTTTATCAGCGTGAGTTTTTCTCTTTGCCTACTACAACAAAATGCACAATATTTGCCTGTGCTTCCATTTTTCATCATATTGGTTCATTTCTCTATCTCCTGTCTACTTACCTCATGTTCTGCTTCTTGTATCTGGCTTCCCCTCTCTATCCCCCCATGTTCCGCCTTAATTATAGAACGTCACTATGTAAATAAGCCAGCATCTCTGTCTTGTCTTCGCTTTGCCTCTGCTGCCTAGTCTCTTCTTCTCAGCTCGGTCATCGCAAGCCTGCCGGCGCGGGCTAGCTGGCTGCTTATGGTAACCCCTCATTATTTTCTTTATACCCATAATATCGTGTCCTCGATCTCTTTGATTATTCCTTTCGAGCTGTGCTCATTTCATCAAGGAAGAGATACAATAACGGGACAAAGAAGCTATCATTGAAACATGGGTTTGGCCGATTCAATTACAACGTGCCCTTTTCCGTTTTCCCCAACACTATCATATAAACATACCTTTTTGACGCTAACTAACCATGTATATGCTTGCTTTCTTCGTTTTAGCCTCTTCAAGCTCTGACGGTACACCTCCCTGCTACCTATCGTATTTGCAACCCTGGCTTCAAATACGAGTCATCTCGCAACCCTCGACGTGTTCTCACTAAGCCTAGCAAAGGTGTCAAGAATGATGGTTATGACAACGAGGATAGCGATTATATTCTTTATGTCAACGATATCCTGGGCTCTGAAGAAGCTGGCCACAAGTAAGTATCATTCATAGTCGGAAATCTCGTCAAGAAAATAAGCACCTCTGCAAAGCCCCTCTTGTTTTAACTGTACTTTGCTGACAACTGGCCTGCTAAACAGGAACCGCTACTTAATTCTCGATGTTCTTGGCCAGGGAACCTTTGGCCAAGTTGTCAAATGCCAGAATCTCAAGACCCAGGAGGTGGTTGCTGTTAAGGTGATCAAAAACCGTACCGCCTACTTCAACCAAAGTATGATGGAGGTTTCTGTGTTGGATCTCCTGAACACCAAACTTGACAAGAATGACGACCATCATCTGCTTCGCCTAAAAGATACATTTATCCACCGCCAGCATCTGTGTCTAGTGTTTGAGCTTCTTAGTGTTAACCTCTACGAGCTGATCAAGCAAAACCAATTCCGTGGCCTCAGCACTACTCTGGTCAGAGTTTTTGCCCAACAGTTGCTGAATGGCTTGACGTTGCTGAATAAAGCTAGGCTGATTCACTGTGATCTTAAGCCAGAAAACATTTTACTCAAAAACCTTGAAAGCCCTATTATCAAGATCATTGATTTTGGCTCCGCCTGCGATGAGCGCCAGACTGTTTATACCTACATCCAGTCCCGTTTCTACCGGTCACCCGAAGTTCTCCTGGGTCTGCCCTATTCCTCTGCCATTGACATGTGGTCTTTGGGCTGTATCGTGGTTGAGTTGTTTCTTGGCCTCCCCCTGTTCCCCGGATCGTCCGAGTATAACCAGGTCGCCCGCATTGTTGAGATGCTGGGAAATCCAGCTAATTGGATGATTGAGATGGGTAAACAGGGTAGCCAGTTCTTCGAGAAGAGTCAGGATGACTATGGCCGCCGTACATACCGTCTGAAGAGCATGGAACAATATTCCCGCGAGCGCTCAACCAAGGAGCAGCCTAGCAAGAAGTACTTCTCTGCCAATACTCTTCCTGAAATCATCAGGACGTATCCGATGCCGCGTAAGAACATGAAGCAGTCGGAAATTGAGAGAGGTAAGTGCTTTCTTATGCATCTTTACACGATGTTATTCTTTTTCTCTAATTCTTGGCTAACAATCTCCTCCCCCCTCCCCTTCCCGTTTCTTTTACAATAGAAATGAATAATCGAGTCGCCTTCATCGATTTTGTTCGCGGCCTCCTCAACACCAATCCGCTTGAACGCTGGTCACCCCAACAGGCTAAGCTGCATCCTTTCATCACTCAGTCCAAGTTTACTGGCCCGTTCGTTCCTCCCATGAATCTCAAATCAAGTTCTCTCAATCGCTCACCGGCACCTGGAACACAGCAACAGTTACAAGCAGAAGCTGTGAGTAAACAGCGCGCGCAGGCCGCTCAAGGAATTTACGCCAATTCTGTGGCTGCTGCCCAACAGCAATTCCAACAGCAACAACAACAGCCGCAAAATCCTCTATCCTCCCAGCAGCAGGCTTACAACAATGCCGCTAATAATGTCTACAACCCTGGCCAGCCTTCTGTTGGTGTGACTTCAGGCTCTAACCAGACAGCCCCCAACTATGGCCAGCCTCAACAGCCGCTGGGACAACCTGGCAACTACACTCAGATGCCAGACCCGGCCAACTTCCAGGCTCAACCTCAGTTCCAACAACAGCAGCAGCAAGCTCAGTCCCAACCGCAGCCCAACCAGGTGCCTAGTCAAGCTCAGCAGCTGCCTAATCAGTATGCTAATCAGCCGCCGGCCAGTGCTGCCGGCATGTACTCGGCGGCGCAGAACCGGGCCCGGCCGCGCGCATCTACAATGGAGCAACAGCAAAGTGGCATTCCTGCGGCTATTCAGCGTGTAGCCAGCCACCTCGATCCCACGCAGCCTATTCGGCTACAGCCATCACCTGCCTACTACCCGCCTGGTGCTGAGACGGGCCTTGCGGGCATGGATGGCGTGGCCAGCCGTCGTCGTGGAAGCAGAACTCAAGCATCGGCTCGTGGGAACCGCGACTTTATTCGTACGCTGGAGGAAAGAACGCTGGAAGAGGGATATATGGGGGGAAGCACCAACCCATGGCGGTAGAGATTCTACCAAGCCGTAGTGTCTCTAATAGGCAAGTGGAGGAGGGGACCTGGAGTTGACCTGCGTCAAATGGATAATGGGCAATGTTATGGGATAAGGGGGAAAGGCACTTGGGCAGGCAAGGCTATGAAGATGCGGGAGGCTGATATCTTTTCGTCTTTTGTTTTTCGTTTTTTTGTTCTACTCGTTCTTTTTTCCGCTTCCCAATTCCTCTTGTTTCCTCTTCCTTTTCTTGGTTACTTGTTTCTTTCTTGTATTCCCCTTTGTCTCTCCCTATCTCTATTTTTTTTTTTTTCATTTTTTTCTTTCAGTCCTTTGTTTTTTCTTTTCTTTCTTTCTTGGTGTTTCTCCATTTCGTCTTTTTCCTCACATTGACTATCTTCTTTCTTTGGGCCCTTGGGACCTTTTGCTCTGCTTGCTTTTTCTACTTGTTTGCTTTTCTCTTGGCTGACTTCCTGATGATGCTTGCATATACTATGTCGGATTAAGTTGGATTTTCTTGTTTTTCTTGTTCTTTTCCTGTTCCCCATGCTGTGTTCACAATGCCCGCTGACCGAGAAAAAAAAGACAGCCAATTACCAAGTGTTTGTATGAAATTGATGCTAGAAATGTATAGCCAAATGTCCTCGCGAACATCTCCTATCCTTTGTTGATATCTTATCTGTCACCTTTCTGTTGGAATTATTCCCTTCTATCTTGCAACCCCATCCTCCTTGGTGCACTCACTGCACAGTTTTAATGCGATATCCAGCCGCCCTTGAACCCGCGACCCTTGCGTGTACGCGCAACCAACTCATCGCTGTACAGTCTGCTAGGTGAGGTCACCCCTACACTTTCACTAGTCTGTGCTGCATCATCACGCTGATATGATGGGCTGTCATTATATGGTTCTTCGGCAAAGCCGTGTGAGCCATCGACAATGATCGGCGTAGCGTGACTTTCGATGCCATTTGACGATGAGACAGCAGCGCTAGCCTCACGGTTGGGTAGGATGTAGCCGCCGGGTTTGGGGAAGACTTTGATAACGCGACCATCGGCCTGTAGTTGCGGGGTGAACCATAAGTTAGCAGAGATTTATATGGAGAATAGTAGCACAGAATAGCAGAGGGATGAAAACGTACTGTCTGGCCATTAAAACGAGAAACCACTCGTTCGCCGCCTTCGCGCGTCGCGAATACCATCTCAGCCAGTATGAATGGCTTAGTTAGCATGATTTCACAGCTGAGCATCTCGCCACCCACTTGGCTCATTGCACTTTCAATATCTGCAGCCGTCGTGCCAGGCGCAAAGTTCTGTGCCATGACGGCATAAGGACCAGCAAGACCACGAATAGAAATACCACTCGTATCTTGAGCGCGGTTTTGTGATAACCGTGTGCTACGATCATTATTACTCGAGGCGCCGATAGGTGGGGCACTCTCGTGCCTAGAGTCGGGCCTGGGGGGAGCGTGGCGATCGGTTCCCCTTTTTCTATTGCGGTTCTTGGTAGATTGTGTCTGCGCGGAGGATTCCGACTGTTCGGGGTGTGTAGAGAATGTGTAGAATGATGAAGACTCTTCTGCAACGCTAGAGGCACGGAGCTTGGTGCCCTTAGGGCCGGTAGCTGTAGCTATGCTATTGCCTATGCGCGCAGCAAGCGAGCCGGGCTTTGGTTGCTTATTCTTTGGCACTGTAGAGATGGTCTTTGGAGGTCCGACAGTAGCCAGACCCTTAGCAGCGGGTGCTGATATGCGGGAGGCAAGAGAAGGTTGGCTCAGGGCTTGGGCAGCTCCACGAGAGTTAGGGGTTGAAGTGGAAGAAAAGGACCGAGACGCAGTAAGCTTAGATGTAGAGGACATATCGGATCTTGAGCGGTTCTATAATCGTTGGGAAATAGTTTGTCAGAAAGAAACAAGGCAAGGAATAGTATGCGATGGAGAACGCATAGTATGAAGATACCTTTTTCACACCAATCCGGCTCACCGCGTTGTCATTCAGTTTACTGGCTGGCTTATTTGGAGCACCTGGGCCGTTGCGCTTAGAAGTTAGGATCACTTGCGCGAGATCCTGAGAATGGCGACGTTGACGGCCTACGAGAGGTCTGGGTTAGTTGTTATTTGCATCTACCTAGGCTGATCTTCTCGTGTGCATTTGTGCATACCATCATTAATGATCTTTTCAAACAAGCCGGCGTTTTTAGCCTTAGAAGATACCATGATTGCGACCGGTGGTTATCTGGGTTTCTGTGTGCCTTGAGCAAAGAAAAGAAGAGCAAAAAGCCAGAGGCATGCGGGAAAAGAGGACTTGCGACTTGAAAGAATGGACGCCAGACGAAGCAAGTCTCTGGTTGGTTTTTTTTTGGCTTTGCTAGGTTTCCCGTCGCGTCAGTAGGAAAAGTGGGGCTGGGCCAAAACCGCAGTGACAGGGAGCAAGTCGCTACTGTAGATAAGTTAAGTTGTTGTTGAAGAACGCCGACGATGCGTGCATTTATGAGACCAGAGAATAAATTCGACGGGAAAGATCATTCGATTCTATCAACCAGACTAAAATGCCAAGATATTTTGCAACCTTGCAACATAGCTTGTGTATTGTATTGCCTTACTCTCTCCTCTCTACGTGTTGTTGTAGCGGTCATGCTGGAAACCCTTACCCTTGTGTAACATTTCTTCATCGCCAACTTCATCACTAGGCCTCAAGGCAACTGACCTACATTCAAAAGACTTTTCTTCGCTCATCTAGCAGCTGCCGCAATCTATCTTCCGGCCCCACTACTTCCCAGTGATGACCATGTCATTTCTTGCCTCCCCCGCCTTCCTCATGGCTTGGACAGGAAGGTACTTGGAAAGTCTTTGTTGTCCTTCTCCCGTATGGAAAGAGCCTGTTATTTGTTGTTGTGCAGATTCTTTTCTCTTTCTCCCTTCCCCCAACAAATTCTTCCCATCAAAACCTTGTCCTTCTCTTGTTTTCTTGTTCAAAATCTCTCTACTTTTAGCATCTTGTTTTATGCTATCATCTTTTGCTTATCCATAGCCCATAGCCCATCCCAACCCACCATCCACAAGGCCCCATTGACTGCCTTTATTGCATTTTAGCTTCTATCATTCTTATCGATCGTTGTCTTCTGTGGCTTTGCTTTGATCTCTTTTCATTGCCAGCCGCAAGCAATGGTTTCTTCCGTCTCTATCATGGACGTCCTCGTGCCCAAGTCAAGCCGAACGCCGTCAATGAGCGGAGCCCTTGACCTCCGGGATACAGATATCACTGATGATATCGAGTATGGCTCTCTCTTCCCCAACTCGTATGGCACAACTACGTTAAACCAGCGTTCTACGCGTTTTGGAAAGGTTGTTCAGGTGGCCAACGAGAACCATCGGTCTTTGAGAGCATGGGGCAGAAAGACGTTTTCTCGCAACAAGATGCCCATGCTTGATAGATCCGAATCGGACGACACTGAAGGAAGTCAAAGTAAGTCTCCAATGTTGCTTCTCGATTACACCTCTGGCTAATGCACCCTTTTCATAGTGCCTGCTCTTTCCGATGTTGCCAATGTGAAGCTGCGCCCGCGTCTTCACCGACGCAAGAGCTTCAGTGGCCTGTTCCAAGCTATGGCCACCATGATTGCCAAAGACACTCCTGGCAATGGAGACCCGGAGGCGGAAACGTCTTTGCCGTCGGATGTCACTCGTACAAGTACTCCTGTCTCAGAGGAGACTATGACTTTTGACAAAATCCCGGCCCTGGTCTCCACGCCAATCGAATACCTGCCCAAGACCCGTGAGAAGTCAGAGTGTAGCTCCACTTTCCGCCACTGCATCGATGACGCCGTCAAGATGATTACTGGCGAGGGTCTCGGTATTTGTGACAAGTCCGCTGACTCCACGGACGACTGGTCCAGCAACTTTCTGAGAGCCTCTCGTGCCTACAAAACTCCACTCAATACCCCCACTGCCAGCATTTTTGAAATCTCTGGCCAATCAACCATGGGCTATCAAGCTTGTGATGGCGCTGGCTCCTCCAATCAGCTTATTACTCTGGTGCTTCCTCCTCGGGATGAGGATACCCAATGTGACGCCTACCACTTGTATTTCTCAGAGTTGTTTGCCTTCCTGGGCGCCTGTCCTCCTAGCTTCTCTGTTCTTGGAATTTATGACGCCTCTCACCGTGTTTACTACCTCCAGCCCCCCACTTCCTTTGACAGTACCCTCAAAGAACATGCCGTTCATGTCAATGAAGAGCCGCTGGCCCTGAAAACGCTACCAGCTGGCCTCCGCCGCTTCTTATCGGAAATCCCTACGGAAAGAACATCTTCAGAAGCTGGTTCCGATGCTCACAAGAAAGCGCGCACTGCGGGTGATGCTGCATCCATTCCAATGGCAAGTATAGGAGTTGAGACTGAGCCTGCCATGAAAAAAAGACTCCGATCTGATATTACCGAGATTTTGCGTTTATTGGTTGCTCACCAAGAGGAAAGAATCAATGAGATCAACAAAAAGCGCAATGGCCCTAGTGAGATTGAGATGTTGCGAGACGATGTCCGCAAACGCCTCGGCAAGACTGTCGAGGCTATTACGGAATTGATGGGCACTCTAACTCCTTTACCCGAAAAGGAGGCACTCCGCTCTGTTGAGGCTATCACTTCTACTCCCTCCACTTCTGCCCCTGCAGCTTCTATAGATGCCACTCTCTCAGATAACACTTCTCCCACTTCTGGAAAGGCGGGAAAGCTTTCAGACACTGCTTCATCAAGTCCCCGAACAGCAACAACAACAACGCCAACAGTTGATACACCGCCGCCAAAGGTTTCTGCCATCGGCGCATCTTCTGTGGAGGAGGGCCAGGAAGTGCAAAATCTAGCAGAGGCGTCCCCGTGCCGGACCGGCATGACCAAGTTGAGCCATGAGGACGGTAACATGTTCATCGTCCCTCCGAGCATCTTGGAACGGAGGTGTCGGGTCCCCTGTGTAGACTCGGAGCATGGCGAACTTGATGGTGCCATGCAAAAGAATAGGGGCCGTTCGCTATCCGGTACGGGGCCCTTTTTTACTGGGAGTTGGCGACACGAGGCTGCCCGGGCGGATCATGTTTCGCCCTTTCGGGCGTCGCGTTTGGTCCACGGCAACGCAGACACTGACGGTTCCGTGGTGAGCGGGGACAGTGAAGGCAGTTTGGATATGATGGCAGAAGCCATTTTGATTGCAAATGGCACACTAAACATCGACTAAATGGGATGGGCGGGAGGCTTAAAAATGAGTATTTTTGGCTACTTTTTTTTCTTGGTCGTTTTCTTGGGCATACATGAGGCTTGGAAGAAAACAAGCATGTATTGTTACGTTATTCTTTTGGTACAACCATGTACTACCCGACATGACGACCGCATCGGCAACTTTTTTTTTTTGAGCAATGCCGAGCTTATTGAAGATGGGAATTCCGGAGCATTTTTAGTAGAGTTATTAAAGCCGGTATTTTGCGAGTTTCCGGACAGTGACTAGCTAAATATACGATGTGTGCGTTGGTTGATATCACTGGTCACGGCAATAGTGGTAAAGTTTAGGCGGCAAGTGGATAATAACATGATATGACAATAATGAGTCATGGTTGCACAAAATATTATTTAGGGTTTAGCTAGGGTATCATAACCTTACTACAAAAGGAACGACATAAAACTCTAAGCCTTTTTCGTTTTTCCAAAGGCGACATTGAGGATCTCAAAAATAAATACTTTCTAGGTTTTCTATACAGAAACCCACCTAATGATGTCAATCGAAAGCAGCAATTTGAGCCTGCCGGACAGGACAAAAGAACAGCCACAGGAACATGCAGCAGCAGAGACAGCAATGGAGGTGTCTACTTGCGACGATGAGGGCAAGAGCAGCAGCAACGGCTGTGCAAGTGGAAGTAGCCAACAAAAAATCAGTAGCAGTGGCAGTGGCTGCAAAGATGGCGCAAGTACTATCGGTCTGGGCAGGAACCATGGCTGCGGTGGCAACAGCGAGTCGACAATAACGGCAGGTGGAGATCGCGGCCGTAGCGATGAAGATTCGGCAAGTGCGGGGCCGAAAGCTTGCCGACGCTGCAAAAAGAATGAGGGCACAATTTCTATGAGAGGCCAGCCAACCTGCACGTGAGCTACACTATCTTCCCGTTTCTTTTTCTTTTCTCCTTGATTCCCTTTGTTTAATTTATTTGCTGACGTCATGACTAATCTAACAATGTCTTTATACCTAGCGACTGCTTCATCCCATTCACCAGACTGAAGGTGGTTAAGAAATTAAACACGCTGCACCGCGACTTGGCCGACATGCGCGGCTCGCGAGCGCCGCAGAAGACGAGGTATCTGTGTGGCCTGTCGTTTGGCCCGTCGTCGGCTGTGTTGCTGTCCATGCTGCACGACAATATTGAGTACCTTGAGCAGAAGGGCCGCGGCGGCATTGCCTACGCAGTTACCGTCGTGCACGTCGATACGACCTTGAACGAAGCCGGCCGCCTGGCAGCCACGGCTCTGCTAGAGATATACCAAGCTCGTTTCCCCCGTTTATCCTTCGAGCACTATGCACTGGAGGATGCCCTACAACTGCCTGGGGTCAACTGGGCCGCTTTAGGTGTAGAATTGCCCGACAAAGAAGAGGAGGAACTGCGTCAGGATAGAGCGCGACGGCTACGTGCAGCACTGGATGCATTGCATTCGGTCAGTGCGCGGTTGGACATCCTACGGCTTGTGGTGCGGCATGCTCTGGTGTCACGCGCGATCCAGGGCGGGTGTGATGCTGTGTTGTTGGGCACCAATATGACAGGTCTAGCAGAACTGGCATTCAGCGAAGTGGCCAAGGGACGCGGTGCGTCAGTGCCATGGTTGACGCAGGACGGAGTGTTCCCACTGCCATCATTTGGCAGCGTAGTGGGGCAGGAAGAGGAGATAGGCGGTGAACAACAGGAGAACATAGCCGGAAGAACTTCGATCCCGGTGTACCATCTCCTACGTGATGTTTTTCGTGGCGAGGTGCTGACGTTTAGTGGTCTGGCGATACCCACCCCGCTAACACCCCTGATCCCCAGCCTGGCAGAAAACAAACAGCAGCAGATGGCCAAAAAGACCATTGTATCGCATAAAAATCTAAGCATTGAGGAGGTAATGGCGAGGTTTTTCAGCGACGCCGAAGCTTCTGGCCAGGCGAGTGTGGTTTCTAACGTTGTACGCACAACCGACCGACTGGCACGGCTGTGTGAAAATATGTCACAAATGTGCGAGATCTGTGGGCTGCCGTTGGACGGAGAGGGCGATAAACGCTGGCGGGGGGAGATTGGCGTGCAAGAGGATGAAGAGCAAAAAAAGGGGCTTTGTCACGGGTGCCAACGGTCTCTGACGTCATGAGAACGGAACTGAAAATGGTAGAAGTGATGCAGACATATATGGTTGGTTAGTCAGGGTTAGAGGTGAGTTGGGAATTAGGAGTCAAGGAAGCATAAGAAAAAACGGCACAAGTAGGACAGGCAGGCCTTTTTGAATTTTGTAAACCACAGCAAAGAAAAAAAGACAAAATACATGTACACGCCAACACGCCACGAGATCCCTCGTTCTATAGTTTCTATAAACTCCTAAAGAACAAATCTTTTCCTCCTCCCGTGGCTCTTCTTTTGTTTGTTCGCAATGCCATCTCAATTCAATGACAGTCATGTAGCTCATTATCTGCATCTTGTTCCTATAAGTTCTTCAAAGTCTTTTCATCTAGGATCTTGGACTCGACCTTGCGCATCAGCTTCATAGTTTGTTCCGCTAACGACAGGGTCAGCACGGTGTGCGGCAGGATGCGTGCCAGGTGAGGCACGAATCCCTTGTAGATGGCGAAGAACCCTTCGGTGCGGATAGTTTTTCCAAGGCAGTCAAAGACGCCCTTGTAGAGGTTTCCGTTTTGGTTATAAAGACGGGCCATAATGGTATCTACAAGAGAAGGGTGAATTTCATGTTAGCCAGTGAGATAATAAGAATAGCAGGAATTAGAAGAGGGTTGGGTTGTTCCCACCAGGAGGGTGCATCACGCAGCACACGGCGAAACCACTGACCGCACTGCTGGTCAAATGCAGTGTTGGGCTTTCTGCCATGCCGGCATGCTTCTGCAACATGCGCTTGGCCAGAAAGTAGGTGGGTAGTTGCACAGAGCTGCCAAAGCCCGTGCGGATCATGGCGGCTCCAACACCGCGGTATAGCCCGCGAATGCCCTCGGTAGCATAAATGTCTTTAAGGCCATGCCAAGCGCCTCGATACTGGTGCTGGGTCCCCACAGGGCGGAAGGGCGAAAAGGACTGCAAGCGGGTCTTGACCAGGAAGAAAGGCGATCCGAGAGCAGCGCCGACCATTCCACTGCTAGCACCACTGAATAGATTTACTAGTAGGCTCTGCTTGGAGTCGCCGCCGTGCACTATATGGGTCATAGTGGAGCGGATCGACTCGTACATGCCTAGCCGGCAGCCATTTAGCAGGATCTGATAAATGTAGGCGGCACCCAAGCCACGGTACAAGCTTTTGACACCCTCGTGACGCAGGATCACTGATACGCCATGCATAGGGCCGCGATAATAGTGAGGTTGAAGACCCTTGGTTTGAAGTTCGCCCTGGAGCTGCATGCTAGGCGTGTGGAGGAAAGGGAGAGATATCAGCAGGGGGGGGGCGAAGGACTCGGGAGGGAGAGAGAATGAAGGCAGGTAACCTCAGACTCACCGGATCTTGACGGTCTCAAAGGGATGAGTAGCTGTGACAGCACCACAGGCTGCAATGCCGCCGGCAATGAAGCCACTACAGTGAGGCTTGGGTCAGCAAAAGACATTCCTAGCTAGGATAGGACAAAAGTAGCCTTATGACAAAGCAAGAGATGTAGGTCAGAACTCACCCCAGAGTAGTGGACATGATAGAAGGTATACAGGGAGGAATTGGCGTAGAATCGAGTTCACAACAGTAGTCGGGGCCGAGGTTTTGTGACAAGCACCAAGCGTAGAGAACAGCCGGTTGCAAAGTATATAGAGAGAAAACGATTCTTTTCGACAAAGCCAAAGCCTTATATGACGCAAGGAAATACCGACAATGGTCTTGTCAGAGTTGCAATGGTATGGCTAGATGTGGCGTGATGTTGATACGACAACAAGCTGCTTGGTCCAGCAAGCGCACTTATACCAGGAGAACAAGCTGCTGCTGTAAGCCACTTCAAAGCGTATACTTCGGAGCTGTTTTGCAACAATGCGATGTGACCTTGTTCAGACCAAAAAGCTTAGGCTTGTCCAGCAAAAGGTTAAGCACCTGCTTGTCGAGCCGGTTAGCAGTGATGTTTTTCCGCTGCACGAAGACAAAGTTCGGGTCAGGGGCGGCAAAAGGATGGTCATCAAGACTTAGCATTCAAGGACAAAAAGAAAAATTAAACAAAGCTTTTTTATTCAACTGCCGATCGCCGATGCGGAGTTTAAACCCTAGCGAGTGTGTAACCCTACATAAATAGTCGTGCGCGGTAGAATGTCGCTTAAATAGTGAGAAGCTGCTTAAGTCATCTAAATGATAAGCAGTATTTAGCTGTAATAAACTGGTTACCAACTACTACCACACACGTCACTACACAACAGAATGGTAAGGCCGAAAGTCTCTCCACCATTAGAGAGGCTGGTGGCATCTATTAGGAATTTGAGGTAAGACTATATTGCCAACAGATTGGCGGTGTCGTTATCTATTTGACCTGTTCAATTCATCCATGGCCTAGTCTCGCGGACGCTCCTGAAACTGTGGTGCTAGAGGAATATTATGTCCGCATCGTCTGTTGGCAAGCGTTGGGCTTCCATGTTGATCGGACGTCAACCTAAAAGTCGAGATGTTCTCTGATTGCCACTTGCCCGGCTTTAAGTGCGGTTGCGAGGACATCCATATTGCCATGCCGTTTTCCCTGCGTCTTCAAGGCTGGCTTCCTCATGATCTTCTATACCGCCCATCAAGCTGCTAGTACTGAAAGCAATATCGAGATAGGGCTTGGGAGCTACTGAAAATATGACGATAAAGCTGTTCGTACTCTTGAGACTATGGAAAGATGAATTGAAAGGAGAGATGTCACAGTAGCTCTATTTTTCATCGATCCGCCTCCAAAGATTAAAGGTAATGTGCATCATGAGAGGCTGTTATTGGAATCTGAGATACAGATGCTTCGGCAATTGAACGGGCAGGACCTAGCAACCATACAGCACGAAAGGCTACCTATAGTTATATTAAAGACGAATTCAGATTAACTACAGCATATCGCCTGTCAGCTTCCAATGCCATATCATCAACCGGCTCAACCCTTCCTGTGCCCCCATTTCGGTGGCAATGGTCTCTTCACTCGAAGCCTCGCGTCCACGTTTTCCTTGGTATACACTCGTAAGAGCTCTACCTTTGGATATTCTCGAGTGCATGATATGCAATATACACAATCTCAAACTCAAAACTCGAGTTCTTCGACTAAACTAGTACAACATCACCACCCAATAATCCGCAATCTTTCCCGGTGCGCCGATGTGGTCTGCCGGGCTCTGGCAAAGTGCTCCGCGGTCTAGTATCCAGACGCTTCCAGCAGAACACCCGGCCGAGTTGGACATATCCAGGTCCAAGGTTCCAGTGTTTGTGGCAATGCGGGAGTCGTTAAATGGATTGAATGAACAGTATCTTATAGCACGATCCATTGCAAGCATTAAAAATTGCTGAATAACACATCCTGGGGCCTGGACGTGGAGTGTACCATGATTTAGTCTTCTACAAGGAAGGCTCAGTGATCGTACACGGAGCATGAAATATTGGCCTTCGATGCTGTTGGCAATATCTCGGCTGAAGCCTCACTAAACAAGTGATCCGTTGTCGTCTAGTGCACAAAGAAAACAGGGTCGCCACGAAGGGACAGGGAAGAGTCACGGGGGCTGGTGGCCTCTTTAGCCCTCTACTTTGATTTGATTATATTTAACGTCTACTGGAATCACAAAGATCAAACGACGCCTTTAGCCCTCTACTTATTGAAACATTGAAGTGTCTAAATGAAGGCATGTAACTCTCACCAAGTAGTAGGTCGATCGATATACAGCCAAGGCTGTAGCAAGGATCCCCTGGCATATTCTAACAGAAAAGCTCAAACCCGCCGAGTGGATTAACGACAATTCACATCGAGGACTACTAAAGTCTGCAACTGGCCATTTGGTAGCAACACCAGCAGATATTGACTCCATATTATGGCTCGTTTTCGTGAAGACAGTATATGAGCACATCACCCCCAAACGAAAAACATCAATCGATCAGGGCGCTGTTTAGCCGACATTCTACCGCATGGCAGACCGTGACTCTCCAAGGCTTCAGTAATCATCACTACGCTTATCTTATCGCCCGCTCCTCTCACCACATCATAGCCTTGTACCACCACTCGCAGCCTTGTAACTTTTACCTTGCCTCAGCCTTTACAACAAACCAGGCAAACGAGCCCCCGACCCTCATTTTAACACTACGCTTTTTGCACAGGTCTTAATAAAATCGTACAATCACTCCCCATCAGTAGATATCTTGTCCATCATGGCGGCAACGCCAATGGATATCGAGGGCGGTCACAGCTCTTCTGCCAACCTTGCGCGCTCTGGCACAAGCAGCATGACGCACCTCAGCGACATTATGAACACCTTCCGCCCAACAAAGGTATGCTTTCCCGTGGGATCCTCTTACAAAATATGCCTCTGTCCTATTTTTGCTTCGGCCCGCCCTACACGTCTCCTTTGCTTTTTCCTTAGCCTAACCCTCCCCACCCCGCCTTCTAGCTCTTCCGTCGTGACGACATCCGCGATGGCCGGCCCATTCCGTACGTTCTCTCGCTCGACTTTGACGATCCTGGCGAGCTTCTTATGACGTCTGAAAGCGATGAAACTATTCAGATCTACAGCGTGCGTGAAGGCCGCCATGAGAAAAGTCTTGTTAGCAAGAAATACGGCGCCAAGCTTGCCCGCTTCACACACCTAAGCTCTGGTATTGTTTACGCCAGCACCAAGCAGAACGATGCCATCCGCTACTTAGCCACCCATGACAACTCTTTCATCCGCTACTTTGAAGGCCACGACGGTCGCGTCACTGACATCTCTATGCACCCTGGCAACGATACCTTTATTTCCTGCTCTGTCGATAACACCATTCGCCTGTGGACTCTAGGCACCAGGCAATGGGTTGGCCAGCTCTTCATTAACAACCCCTATCTGTCTGCATACGACCCGTCCGGTCAGATTTTTGCCGTCGGCTGCCCTGCCTCAGGCACTGTGCTGCTCTACGACTGTCGTAACTTTGACAAAGCCCCGCTAGGCATCTTCGACGTTGCTGCCGTCGGCCGCCATGCCAACCACGCCAACCTAATGCGTGGCTGGACCAAGCTTGAGTTCTCCAACGATGGCAAGCACCTGCTTGTGGCCACTAATGGTGATGGCCATTTCTTGCTAGACGCTTTTGACGGATCGCTCAAAGCATATCTGCGCCTGCACCGCCCAGGGTTGGGCCGTGTGCCACGACGTCTTGCCCCTGGCGAGTCAGCTACGACTGCGAACTCGGCAAGTTTTGTCACACCACAGGCCGAGAGTAGCGGTGACTGCTGCTTTTCAGTTGATGGTCGTTTTGTGCTGGCCGGCTCAGGTTTAGACGTAGCGGTGTGGGACACCAAGAACATGGGTAAAGAGCACCCGCCCATCATGGAGCCAACATTTGTTCTAGAGGACGGGAAACGATCAGCAGCGGTGGTTGCTTTTAATCCACGCTTCAACTTCTTTGCAACAGCAGACACAGAAGTAACATTCTGGGTGCCAGACCCTCATTAAGTTAAACGATCCTTTGTCTATGATAGGGCGGTGCTTTTGGCGGTTGTTCCATCGTGTCCTACGTCTTTTTGCTTTATTTTTTTGAGAGAGCGGGTTTTTTTTTTTTTTTTGCCTCGTCGGCGTTGGGATCTATCATCTATCACTTGTACATAAAACTTGGGGCGTTTTGCTTTATGTCGTTGCCTGTCTGACATGAGTCGCAATGCAGATGAACATGTTATTCAGTATGTCGTGTGCTTATTAGGGTTATAGATGGGCTATAACCCTTTATCTAAATCGCACTCCTATTTTTGCTAGGAACTATGAAAGCCCCACTGCGTAATAACTCCCTGCTCAGCCTTGCAAGTAGCACACGATAAGCTATCAGGCCAACAACGTCCGACAACAGTCACATACTGGACTTGGCTTGCATGCTTCCCCCACTCCCCATTTTGCTACTAGAAAGACTTGCATAACATAGCAATACAATTGTTCGCGAACAATCGAGGACATCAGCTTCAATGGCCAAGTCCACGTACTACAAGACTAGCCAGGACTGGCTAGAACAGTCTGCCGAGCTCCTGCGCGCGCGGCCATCAACAGTACGTGCTCGCACTTGATGCTGGTCATTTCCTTCTTTTTTTGCTGTTTCTAACTCATATTCTGGCTATGGCACCGATAGACGCGCATTACTACGAAATACTCGGTCAGGAAGCCCAAAACTACTTCGGGCACCAGCACGACAAGCGGCAGCGGCGAGCCGACAAAACGGGCGTTCCTGACGCTCAAGACATTTGATCCATCTAGCGGCGCCACCCTCAAGTACAAGACTACCAAGGCAGCAGAGGTCTCGCGCCTAGTGTCTGCCCTAGGCATGCTAGGCCGCGACTCAGCCGGTCTTCCGCCGGTGTCGCTGACAAACAACTCTGTAGAAACGAAGTCGGAGGCAGTAGCACAACCAACAGCCATAGATAAGAAGGAAGAGGCGCCGGCGACAGGAGGCAAGAAGAAGAAGAAGGGTAAAAAATAGAGGAAGCGAAGTAGAAACACAGGGAGCTAAGCCTAATATTGAGCTACGTATGCTCAGATACAAGCAGACATGAGAAAATGGGATCTTGAAAAGTGACATCGAATTTCACACTGGGTGTTCTCAGAGAACATGTATTCATGATGTGGTACTAAGCAGAAGAAAAAAAGACAAAAAACATGACTGAATAACACATGACGACCGACCTGGGCTGGTTACCAGAAACACAGCCCGGAAAACCAAAAACGCAAAACCACCCCAGAAGAAACAAAAACGCCGGTTTAAGAGTCCCCAAAAATACAACCCAACAATATAACCAAAAGAGAGGGGAATCTACACATGAAAAACACAATACAAAACTGACCAAGCACGCGATACGAGAGTATCACAACAGAACAGAACGGCAGAGACGCTGGACCCCCAAGGAGCCATGTCTTTGGACATTCCGCTTTGCTTAAAAGTCCTCATCAAGAGCAAAGGCGTCACTAGAAGCTTGGTTTGTCTCACCAGAAAGCTTGTTTGCCGAGTTGAGAACGCCGGCCTTCTGGTAGTCACCGACACGCTTCTCAAAGAAGTTGGTCTTGCCGCCGAGCGAGATGTTCTCCATGAAGTCGAAGGGGTTCGTGGCACGGTAAACCTTCTCGTTGCCTAGAGCAACAAGCAGGCGGTCAGCAACAAACTCAATGTATTGCTTCATCAGATCGGCGTTCATTCCCAGTAGACCGCAGGGCAGAGCCTCTGTCAGGAACTCCTTCTCGATCACAACGGCGTCAGTGATGATCTTTTGCACGAGGTCCTTGCTGGGGCGGTTGTTCAGGTGCGAGAACAGCAGGCAGGCAAAGTCAGTGTGCAGACCCTCATCACGGGAAATAAGCTCATTTGAGAAGGTCAGACCAGGCATGAGACCACGCTTGCGCAGCCAGAAAATGGAGGCGAAAGCACCCGAGAAAAAGATGCCTTCGACAGCAGCAAAAGCTACCAGGCGCTGGGCGAAGGTCGACTCCTTGTCGGTGATCCACTTCAGAGCCCAGTCGGCCTTGCGGCGGATGCAGGGAATAGTGTCAATGGCATTGAACAGGTATGTGCGCTGTGCGGGCTCCTTGATGTAGGTGTCGATCAACAGCGAGTATGTTTCAGAGTGAATGTTTTCCATCATGATCTGGAAACCGTAGAAGCAGCGGGCCTCGGGGATCTGCACCTCGCCCGAGAAGCGCTCAACGAGGTTTTCGTTGACGATGCCATCAGAGGCGGCGAAAAAGGCAAGAATGTGGGAGATGAAGTACTGCTCGTCCTTGTTCAGGCGGTTGTTCCAGTCGTGGAGATCCTTGGAGAGATCAATCTCCTCAGCAGTCCAGAAGGAGGCCTCGGCCTTCTTGTACATCTGCCAAATCTGAGGTGGTGGGGTTGGGGGTTAGCAAGCCATAAGACATAAGATAATTGGAGTGTATGATTGCCATACCTCGTGGTACTTAATAGGGAACAGGACGAAGCGGTTGGGGTTCTCCTGAAGAAGCGGTTCATCGGCCTCGGAAGCTTTGATGGTGGGCGCAACCTTCTTCTCATCGACAGCCTTCTTCGCATCAGCAGCGACGGCCATGTCGGACTTGTTCTCGAAGGAGATCTATGACGGGGGGTGTAGAGCCCTGGTTAGTAATAGTCACAGCAACGGAGCAAGACAGCTGGGTAGACAAGCGAAACCTACTTGTTGTGAGGGAGTGACGTTGACGGCCATGACGATGTATAAAAGTTGTGATATGTAGAAAGTATATGGACGAGATGAACTCAGGAAGACGAGAATAAGGAAGGTAAGCAAACAGATATAGCAAGGAGAGAGCGTAGGAAACAGGGTTTGACTGTTGATGTAGGAGATGGTAGAAGATAATTGAGCAAAGATGGGGCGCCGGAGAAGCGCTTTATAGGTCGTTTGGGCAGGACGTGTTGAGCTAAAGTGCGTTAATGAAAAATGGTGGCTCGCACGCGCTCGAGACGTGACGGGGACGCGTTTTGATCTAACCAGCAACTACCTTGCTTTAAACTCCAGGGATCGAGGTGTTGCGTTCTTTTTTTTTCTATACTGTTATATGCAGTGTTTTACATGTATTTTGTATCTTGTGTCTCCTGTGTGGTATTATAGCCTATCTTGAGCATTCGTGCCGAAGAGGGCCATCCTTTTCGGGCCATAATGCAGGGGGAGAATATAGGAATAAGGACGTCAGAAACAATAAATTTTTATTCTTTTTTTTTTCGTTGTTAAGGAGAAAAAAAACTTCTTGGAGTAGTGAGGGGTGTAGTGGGGCGTGTTTTGTTGGATCTGGTTAGGGAGCCTTGTCGGCAGGGCTTCCGTTGCTAGGCAGCTTGGCGGTGCAAGTGGGGTGACGTGAGTTTTGCCACAATGCCCTGACGACTTCCACAGCAACAGGCATGGTATTATAAACAGGGCTTAAACAACGACAAGGCAGCTGGAGATCTGGAGATGACCATTGGTGAATCAACGGAGGGCGCGAGCGCTTCACTGGAGAAACAGAGCTTCGTCAGTCACTTGTGGTTGCTGTTTCAACCGGCTTATCCAGGGCGCGTTGTATACAGATCCATACTACGTATCCTGCACGAACTCACTTAAGCTCAACATCCTCGCCTCGCCAAAAGTTTGCCAGAATAAGCAGTCAAGATATGGACGAGGTTACACGACATGCATAAAACATGGTTCAGAGAATTGAATACATGCACAAAGCAATAAGCAGCGCTGATGTTTGCTTTTGGAAGCCCCTACAGATCCTGATTTACTCCCCAGATGTAGAGTGAAGGACGGAGCATGTATCACGTGGCGGTATTTGAGTATACAGCATCCGCTGGCTAGTTTATCCGAGACTCATCCGGAGCTCTCCCGGGAGTCTGCTCTAACACTAAGTGGTCTTGGCAAAACGCGTGATGCGCGCGTCAATCTCGCGCCAGGACGTGCCCTGCAGCTCGTGATATGCCAGACCCTTTGACCCTTTGAGCAAAAGCACGGCACAGTAAAGAGAGTGGGAATGGGGAGGCGGTCTGAGAGATAGTCAGTGTATCAATAGATCGCCTCATTGATGCTCCAACGTATCAACATAGCGCATAGCGTGGTATTGATGTGTTAATGTATCAATGTAGTGCTTAGTGTCTAGATGAATCCATGCGATTTGCGCGTACTAATGTTCTTGCATTCCAAGCAGAGCAATAATCTATTAGAAAGACAAGACTGAGACACGGCACACCAAGCTTTCAGCTCTTGCTCTTGGCCTGCAACGGATCATGACATGGAAAACATGCACTTGTTTACTTCCACCCCCTCCCCCCCCCCCTAGCAACTAGCAGTTTTGCTTTTTCTTCGTAAATTTAATTGTTTGAAATTTATCGCGGTCTGGCGTTCCTTTCTGTTCTTAATACCAAGTTGTGACAAAAATGAGGAACGTTTGCGCCCCCTCCTTTAAGTTGAAGGGCTTGTTGTTGCTGTGGAGTCCGTGGTGCATCTTCTGCTTATCAGATCTTGAGAACCCAGCATCTCGTAGCTCTAGACCCCTCGCCTCGAGCAAATTGTCTCGTGTTAGGGGGCCAGTCTAGTCACTTGGCATGCCCTAGCAATCTATTGGGTTCTTTTCTCCGGGCCTCATCATCTCGGACTTGTTGATCTCGGACTACCATCGGAGATTGATAAGCAGAATTGTCACCAAGTTGTTGTCCAAAGCCTTCAATTCTGCTCTATCCGTTGTCGGCGGCCGCGGACACGCCCAGCCCTGAAACAAGTCAACTAGGGTGAGACACATACACCCAAAAAGAAGGCAGGATTCAACAATACGAAGTCGATTTATTCATTAACGAATGGCACTATCAACAAAAATCGCAACTGATCAACATGCGCTAGCAAGATTAACAATAAACTGGCGTTTCTCAGGCCATCCGTCTCGTTGTGAAAATAATAGGCCGAGTTGAGTCTCCTGACCAACACGCCATCTTGTGTTCATCCTGACCGCCAGATTAACTTGGTAACTTTTTCGCATGAAAGCATAAACAATAACAATGGTGAAATGACCTCACGACGCCGATAAATCCTCCATTTTCTCCCTCTGTGCTTGTTAAGATATCAGGGCAATAGCAAACGACCTTCACCCCCTCCCCCTCCCCCTCACGACCTTCTTATACATCCCCGTCTCGCTTTCTTTGTCTGTCCCTCTCGCCTAGAAGAACCGCGAGAAAAACTCCCACGTATACCGTGGCGCCCATTCCTCGCCCGACCAATCATCCGTCGGATGCTGCGTATGTCCACCGTCAAACTCGACCCATACGACAGGGTGGTTCTCATCACACAGGTACTCGGTAATTGTGTGATCGCCTGAGCCCCACTCAGGCGTTCGCGAATACTTGAAGCGACAGTTATTCTGCACCAGATAGCGGTCACGCATGTTACGTCCCAGCACAACGGGAAGTATGAGGTCACGGACGCCGTGCTGGCCGTAGAAAGCAACAGGCGAAGGGAGTCGTGACGGGCACTTGCTAATCTGGGCGCCCGACCAAGAGGATACGGCACGAAAAGCACTGCCCATATGGCAGGCCGTAGCATACGTCATGGCAGCACCGAAGCTATATCCGTGTATGTAACGCTGGTTCTGGTCAATGCACAGTTGACTCTCAACGTCGGCCATTATACGTTCTAGGAAAGCTGCATCTTCTCCCGCGGCGTTTAACCACATGCCCGCAAATCCATGGGGCGCTACATAAATGGCAGAATCCTCGGGGTCCTGGTCAGGCAAGCCATACCATGCATCGTAGCCATGCTCGCCATTCTTGACAGCTTTAGCGCTGCCGCGGAAGGCGTGCAATGTGAATATGAGCCGGTATGGGTGCTCAGGGTTGTAGGACTCGGGGATCCTCACGTAGTAGAAGCGCTCAAGGCCCTGCACTTTGACTTTTGTGGCGTAATGATTGTCGTAGGCCAGCTGCTCCATGCCACATCCAGTCGACGCAATCATGCGGCGAGAGAGACCAGACGAAAGAGTGTTGTTGTAAAGATTCGGGCTGCCGCGAAGAGAAGAAGAGTTGGATAGGCGCGCCGTGGCAAGGGAGGAAGGGGCAAGCGAAGTAGGTGCAGGAGCCAAGGAAGTGTTCGTCATCTGGGCGGTAGCATCCGAACTATCCTGGAGATCAAGAGGGAACGCCACGATATCAGATGCCTCGCCCCCGTTTTTGGCAATCAGCTCGCGGGCGAGTTTTGCTAGAGCAGCGTCGTCATCCAAAGTAGTCAGACTACGAGATGTCGCAGTCAATGAGTCGTTAAGAGCTTGGCCTGATAATGGCTCTTCAGCATTAACAACTTTCTTGGGCATGGCTTCATTCATGGACAGCTTGGCGTTGGACTGGTTAAAAGTGCCCTTGGAGTTGGTATCAGCGATTTGGAAGGTAGGTTCTATGTCATGGGCTTTGACATGAGGGTCAGAGGGTGCGCTGATCACAAGACTGGTCGCAGTAAATGCTACCATGGCCAACGACCAATAGAGACGGTAGAAGTTACCGGGACGCATAATGTCCAGCTGGAAATAAGTTATGATGAAAACACGATGGGCTAAACAACTAGTAATTGGTAGCAGACGAGACAAAGTAGATGGGATATAAATGAAAGCCTGAGGGCCAAGTGTATGTAAGAAGGCCAAGCGAGAAAAGAAAAAAAAAAGCAAAAAAGCAAAAAAGAAAAGAAAAGACAAGAAAGAAAGAAAGGCATAACGGAGCAAGTGCGGAAGTACGAGCAGTCGGCTCCTCTTTTGTATCAATGTTTCCAGTCATTTCAAGCCATCTATTGCTAGTGTCAACCTTCTATTGCCACTACGTACGGTAGCGGACGATACATGTCACCCCAGTTCAGTTTGGCTTGTGTACCATGCGAAACTATCGTGAAAGCTTTTTGTACGGAAGCAGTTAAATTCTCATATTTTCAAGCTACTCTGAAAACAGTCTCTCAGAAGAACCAGTATCTCCGAGTTTGTGTCTTCTTCTGCGAGTTGACTGGCCGCGACTCCTTAGGCCTGCTTCCAGCCTCCAAGTCTGGTTCACGCTGGTGACCTGTCCAGCCTCTCTCCGGTCGCATTGGCTCCTGACGAGTGGGTTGGCGTTCCTGGCGGCTGTGATGGTCCCGGCGAGTGTTAGAACGCGGGATCCGCTCTTCTGAAGAATTATTTGACGGTAATGAGCCACGGTCGTATTCAGCGGGATCCGATGGGTCAACGCTAGGAATCGGTAAACCGCTCTTACGCAGGTTTTTGCGACCAACCTCGCGGAGATGAGCCTCGAGCAGTGCGGCGTTGCGAGTATTGGCACGGAAAACAGCATCAACGAGATCTCCTAGAAAAGGAATAAGGCCAACACAGAAATCAACGATAATATTGGCTAGCATGCAGGCCGACAAGCTAGTAGGTAGGCCGCCTTCGATTTGCGAACAGGTGCGAAGGACCATGAGGGCAAGCAGGGTGTCAATTACGTCGCCGATTCTAGGAAGTTGTTAGCGGCAGGCCGGATTTGGGAAGAGAGCCGGAAATAGAAACAGATAAGAAAAGAGACAGGTGAAAGAAGATGCAGGTACTTACGCGGGCACCAAACCAATAACGCTACTCCAGCCGAAGCGAATACCACAGAAGTTGCATAGGCACATGTCCAGACGATAAGCCCGCCGCTTTACTTTGGTCAGAATCTGAGCGTCGTGCTCTGAGAGGCCGGGAGGATTAGCCTTTTTGCGCCGAACGGTTTTCCCATTGGGTCTTCCATCGAGACGGGTTGCGGGAACTGATTCGAAGTAAGGGTCCTAGCAAGACAGTGCTGTTAGATATGTGAAAAATTGGATGAGAAAATTGAGGGTTCCCAGTTTGCTTACCTCGGTGCCAAATTTATTCGACACAGACTCGCCCAAGATGCGCTTGGTAACGTATTTGGCGATGAACCCGGACATTTTTGACAGGTGTGAACGGACTATTTTTTTTTCGGGTATAAGTACCAAAAAGGAAAACAAGAGTATTTGTGGTCAGACGTGTACTAAAGTAAGAACTAAATGTGAAGAAATGAATAGAGACAAGACAAGAAAAGGGAAAGAATTTATAGCGGAAGAGCCCCTATATAGAGGTTTGGAATTTTGAATCAGTGTAAGAAAAGAAAGGCAAGCCTGATGTCTCTTGTAGCTGGATAGAGAGAAGAAAAAAAAGTGATTGACTGGCCCAAAGCTAAAGATAGCCAGCAGGTAAGACCACGGCGCTTCTTTGACGCAGAGCGCAAAGGCTAGCCAGCAAGGGGGGTGCGGGGGGCGATAAAAGGACGACGACCAAAGCTAGATGCAGGCGCTGATGCAAGTGGGCGCTTGTTTTGTAGATGGTTGTTTCGAGGTCGAGAGAAGCGAACCAAGGGAAACAGAGTAGCGCGGCAAGCAACGAGCAAGACAAAGAGGGCAGGCCGAAGAAAGAAGATAGAGTGGATGAAAGAGACCAACACGAAGCAAGAATAGATAACAGATAAAGATGAAAGAATATAAAAGAATATAAATCAAATAAGATGCCAAGTACAAAGATGAAGGCGACGAGCTGAGCTATGTTGCTGTTTTTGTTAAAGATAAACGTGTAGTAGCAAAGCGAGAACTAATAGGTTGAAAGAAGTAGAAGGAGAACCAGATCAGGCTGATGATGAAAACGTGAGAGAAGAAGACTTCATTGGGTCCAAAATAAAAGGCAAGAAGCTGCTTTTTATCTTGCTAAACTAGCTACTTGCTACTTGAGAATAGATCATACATACGTATGTGCCTTCCATCCAACGTCAAGGCTCCATTCAACATCACGGCGGCCTCTTTATCTCCTGCTTCCTGTTTGACGATTCCACTATGCGGGTGGGGCTCTTTCTTCTGTTCATACTTGTTGGGGGCGCCGTCCGTTCGTCGTTTAGGCTGCCTCTAGATTGATGTCTTGTTGCAACTGCTAGTCCTGCTATCCTCTTTGTGGCCTCCGGGTCTGCGCCTCTCCCAGCTCAGCTGAGCTAAGCCAGCTTGGAAGAGTAGACCAAGTAGACTAAGGGTTGCATGTTAGGGTTAGTCGGCATTGCACATAGGAATAGCGGACGGAAAGCAAGAGAGGCTGCCTCTTCCCCTCTCAGAAAGAGAAGAAAAAGGGAGGACGTCACAAGCATCCGTTGGGTTGTTTTGCTAGGGGTTGCATTCAGAATAGCCATGGAGTTGGGCTGGTTACTCAATAACCAGTATGTCAGAGTCGCATATGGCAAGATGTAAATGCGCACACTAAGGCCCAAGGCTGCAAGTCACCACCAACCGAACTGATTTGAATATATTTAACGTACGTTTATTGGAATCAGGCCAGTCACCAAACAAAGGTACAATAAGTGCCAGAGAAAGAAGCAAAACCGTGAGGAGCCAGCCATAACCCTACCGTGTCTCCACATTATTCTTGAAAACCTCAACTTCTCGATAACTTGACTTCAATCAATCAGGCTAGTCCCTTGTCTGTCGTCTGATTGGCTTGGGGCAGGGAAGAAGCTTTGGCTTCAGCTTTCTTTCGACGACCTTTGCTGCTCCCTAGATTCCCAGTCAGTCAAGGGCAAGACGGCGCAACATTAGCGACAATGAAAGGTCAGACGAGACGAAGAAGCCGATAGCAACACGTCATGTTCACTCTGTCAATCTGTCACTTTTGTATGGTGTGAATGGTGTGAGCCGTAGGAACTATGCCAATTTTTGTCTCTGATTGGCCCGCTTTTTGTATGATACCCAACGGCTACCTGGTTGCCACAATGCCCCAAAAGTACGTTTTCCTTGTCTCTAAGGCCATCAAACGCACACAAGAGGTGAGGAGAAGAGGCCACAGCCAGAGGTAGCATTGTAGCCAGTGCGCATCAATTTAACGTGTAACTGCCAGCGTTGTCACACTTACGTGGTCCAAGTCCTACCCCCTCATCTCATCCCATGCCGTTACAAAGTGCTCAGCCTTGCCTCTTCCCCGCCCTGGCTCAGTTCTAGCCCCAGTTTTCTATGCTCAACCTCTTTCAGCCTCGTCTCCCTAACTCAAAAAATCCAAGCCGAGACCTAAAACCCGTTTTGCTTTGCATTGCCTTTATTCTGCTCTTGATGTGCTTTTAGCTGTGCTCTTGCTCTGCCGCCTCGAGCTTTGCTTTGTCCTGCCTGCTGTGCTTTGACTTGCCCTGCCTTGTGCTTCGCTTTGCCTCGTCGCTTTCCTCCTGCTCCTTTTTCAAGCTCTACACCACTGCTCTCCCTCCTGTTTTTTTTTTTTCCATTCTCTAATCAAACCCTTTGCTTGCTTCTGTTTTAGAATCCCCGCTTTAACCTGCTCTATCCTTATATCGCATCATCCACTTTGTGGCTTCCCTCCCATCCCCTCAAACGAAGGCAAAGCTGACTGAACATTTGGCCTAATTTATTAGACTCCGTGTCTCTGTTCTCTTTTCTCACATAGAAGCTTTCTTTTTCGTTTTCTCTTTCTATTTTTTTTTCTTTTTCCTTTCTTGGCCTCAAATCCATCCGCCTCCTCACTACTTGCAATCGTTGCCGATCTATTTAATTATCCTCATATCTCTGATCTGCATCGCTCTTGACAACAAATATAGCCCATCCCGAAGAAGCTCCCCGTTCCCATCTGCTAAATCGATACTGGTCTCTATATTTTCCCTTTCCGCTGCTATCCTCCCTCTTGGACCAGCTCGTCTGTATACCTTCTGATTACTAGCATGCTTGTTTGGATACCGATACCGCAGTCATGGCTTTAGAACAGAGCAAGCTTAGAACGCTTGAGGATTGTAGGTTCCAACCAGCCTTCTGGCGTGACAATAGCTCAATACTCAATATCCCACCCATTTCTCTCATCCCCCCCCCCCCTCTTGTATTACCGCCATTTCTATTTCGCATTTCGTCATTCCTTACTGCCATCTCCAATCCCTCTCTCCTCTTCACCAACTAACAAACTCTTGTCTCCCTTAGGGCTTGATGACCTTTGCGCTCGCTTCATCATTAACCTCCCTGCCGAAGACCTTTCCTCCATGGAACGAATCTGCTTTCATGTAGAGGAAGCTCAGTGGTTCTACGAAGATTTTATCCGTCCTGCCGACCCGAACCTCCCCACACTTACCCTCCGTAATTTCTGTGCTATGATCTTCAAACACTGCCCATTACTGGCCGACTTCCCCGTCGAGGCCCATGAAAAGGCCTTTGAGAACTTCATGCAGTACAAGCAGCGGATCCCAGTCCGTGGTGCTATCATGCTCAATGAGGCCATGGACCACGTCGTGTTGGTCAAGGGCTGGAAAAAAACAGCTAGCTGGAGCTTCCCTCGCGGCAAAATCAACATGGATGAAGATGATCTAGACTGTGCCATCCGAGAAGTCGAAGAAGAAACTGGCCTAGAACTACGCGAAGCCGGTCTTGTGCCCGACGACGAAGCGGTAAAATACATCGAGCTTAACATCAGAGAACAGGCTATCCGCTTGTATGTCTTCCGTAACATCCCTATGGACACTTCATTTGAACCCAAGACTCGGAAGGAAATTTCCAAGATCGAATGGTTCCCCCTGTCGGAACTGCCCACCTTTCGCAAAAAGAACAACCAAATGCATGAGGATCCTACCAACTCAGCATCTGCAGCTGTCTCTAGTGCCAGCAACCGCTTCTACATTGTCGCGCCCTTCCTTGGTCCGCTCAAGAAGTGGGTACAAAAACAAAAGAGAATGGACGCTAGAAGACAGGGCACTACCGCCGACATGTCTAATTTGATACCCAGTAATATCCCCGAAGAGGCGTATGCCGAGGGTCTGGAGACTGCCCACCCCTACAATCATGGCGACAACGACTATTCATATGGCCAGCAGCAACAGCAGCAGGCCAATCTCGATGATGCCAGCCACGACCTTCAGCGTCTTATGAACTTGGAATCTTCTGGCAACCCTGTTGTCCATATTTCTGCGCCTGTCGCTAATAGCGCAGAGATGTCTGACCGCCTGATGTCTATGCTTAAGATTGGAGGAGCAGGTGGAAGCCCTGATAGTCGGGCAAGTCAGGGAAGCCACCAGCCTCATCAATCATTTAGAGCGCAACAACACCCGCAGCCTCAGCAGCAGTTTCAACAACATCATCTAAATCAACAGAACCAACCATCCACAGAGTATTATCATCACGGCGGCACCTCCGCTCATTCTAATCTCGAGCCTTCCCAACAACCTCCGCTCGTTAAGCAGACGCCCCCAACTCAGATTCATCACCCCCAGCCCATCCCGCCTCAGGTCCAAAAGGCGAATCTTGACCAAGGTCTGCTGAGCTATGCTACGCCGCCGCCAACCAGTGGAAAGCCGCAACAACAAGGCCCATCATATTCTCTTCAGTCTATCCTAGCTCAGACAAGACTCCAGCAGCAGCAGCAGCAAGAGTACCAACGGCGGGCTCAGCAGCAAGCCCAAGATCAGTCTCAGCAGCACCAGCAGCATCCGGGCCAACAACAAACGCATGCTGGATTTTCAGGGCATCCAGACGCACAACAACAGCCGCAGCATCAATCAATGAATGGTCCTGGGCCATACTCCCAACAGCACCAAACCCCGGAGCTTGCCATCCCCCAGTCGCACTCGCAGCCCCAATCAGTTTCTGGCTATCAGGGAGACCAGTATGGTTCGAGACCTGTGTCCGGTCAATACAACGTCAACCCGCCTCACTCTGCTCATGGGAGTCATGCATCTGGTGGCAATCTTTCCAACCACACCAAAGGGCTCCTCGGCATGTTTGGAAGCGAAACTAGCTCCGGGACTCAGCCCATTCCTATTCCTGCTCCACAGCATCAGCAAGCCACGCCAGAGACGATGCCTCAGCGGTCGTGGCCCAATGAAACACCCGAGCAACAGCTTGCCAGGACACAGGCACTCAAAGGAAATGGAAACATGAATGGAAACCCTGAAGGGACTGGCCATATGATATCCCAAACTAGTGCTAGTCAAATTGGGTCCCATCCCTCTCACATGGATCCCGTGGCGACGCACAACGGCCAGGCTATTCTCAATGGAATGATGCAGAAGACCCAGCAGCATGGGATGACTTCGGATAAACAGCGGTCAGCTCTGCTGGATATGTTCAAGGGTGGGCCTTCTCCATCATCTTCGATCAACGAGCAGCAACAGCCAATGACACAATCCGACAGCTATAGACAGTCGCCCGTGGATGGACAGTCCTTTGCTGGCCCAAGACATAATGGCTGCGGGGGCAGCAGCGCGCAGAATTTGCACAATGCAATGGGTGGACTGTCACTCCAAGGCGGCGTACGACAGTCTAGTTCTATGTCAAACCCCCCATATGTTCGCGGTGCTGTGTCTATTGAATCACCCATGCCCCTGCTGCAAAGCAGCTCTATTTCGCCTAGTGTTGGAAGTCAGTCACGCCACTCGCAGACCCCGTACAATTTTGACCGCTCTACTCTAGAAAGCACGGGGCCCAATCAGCCTGCAATGGCTAGCCCTCCAGTGATCGAGGGTGCAGCGGTGCCTGGGGGCTCGAAACGGGCAGAGTCAACACCGGAACAGAAGCAAAGGCTCCTGTCGTTGTTTAGTGGCATGTTGGGCCAGCAACAGGGCCACCCGCAGCAATCTCAGCAGCCACAGCAGCCACAGCAATCCGGCAGCTTTCACCAACAATCGCCGGGCCAGGTCCATCAACAGCCGCAACAACATCCCATGGCACTGCACGCTCGGCAGCAGAACTCGCCACAGCAGCATTACGCACAGGTCTATGGCCAACAGAACCAGCAGCAGCAGCAGCAGCAGCAGCAGCATGCACACATACAGAGCCACATGCAGTTTGGTGGCAGCTATCAGCCCCAAGGCCAGCAACCCCATCCGCTTAGTCAGTCCCAAGTCCCCGGGACCGAGGCCGTGTACTTTGATAAAGCCAAGGGCCCTGAGGTCTTGCAGCCCAGAGGTGCTAGCGGAGGTCCTGGCTCTGCTGGCTCTGGACCTGTTCATATTCACCGCCAACCTCATGGCCAACAGCCGCAGCAATACAACACGGCGGAAGCTTTCCACCGTCTACCCTCGACAGCATCAGCAATGAGCGATGGCTCACACCCGTCCAATGGTGGCAAGAACACGCCTATTTCGCCAGCTGATAGGAATTTCCTGCTCGGGTACTTGCAGTCGGCTATGACGACCAATCCGACAGAGGGTTCAGGGGCTCCAAACTCGGGCGTGGGGCCAGCAGCTACGAAGCCTGCGGGGAGCAGATAGGGTCTGCAACCGTGGCAAAGGTAAGGTTTGGTGGCAGTGAGGACGGCAATGGCGCTGCTTTTTGTACAAATACATGTATGTATTTAAATAGTGCATACATAGCTGTGGTACACGCGTAGCTGTTGATTTCTTGTGTAGAGGAGGGGTTGGGATAGTTCATATCTCTTTCCCTTGTTTCTTTTTCTTCTTTTGAGAGAACAAAATGTTTATTCTTCTTTAATTTTGCGTTCATGCGTTCTTTTTGGCATTGCTCCTTGCTTTTCAGCATTAGACTTCACAGCGTGTTTATTTTTGTTGTTGTTGTTGTTGTTGTTGTTGCTGTTGTTGTTGTTGTTGCTGTTGTTGCTATTGTTGCTATTGTTGTAGCCATTGTACACTCCTTTTAATCTTTTTTTCAAGATGCGGTAATATATTGTTGTTGGAAGCCTCATTCATCTATTCATTTGTGTTGTTTATACACGAGTCGTTAGTGTTACACGATAATGCTCATTGCTTTATGCTTACTTATGTGCATATACCCAAGTGCTTATTGTCATATAGGGGCCTTGCATAAAGTGAGGGGGGGGGGGCAGGAAAACAGCTCAGGCGTTTGGTGACGTTATGTGGAACAGCGTTACAAGCTATGGGCAAGGCCTAAGGGCTCCCCAACAGCCAACCAACTATATTCTGGGCTGTCTTCAGGGGGTTGACCGCTGTAAGGGGAGAAGGCGAGAAGGCGAGAAGGCGAGAAGAGAAGGCCTGCGGCAGTTTGTTGAGACTAGCAGTCAAGGAGCTAGGCAGCTAGCCGTTCTCGATACTGCTAGTTACCTAGTAGTACTTCAATTGAGCGCATTCTAACCACTTCCAAGCACGGCAATAAATGTCGCTTTGTTGTATTTGTTTGTCACCTTCTCCCTGTTCTTTCTGCTTGCCTCTTGTTATCAAAGCCTCACAAGCTCTCTCTTTTCTCTTCCCTTTGCCTTGATGACGTCGTGACCCCCTTGTCGACTTTTTTTGTTTACCCTTATATCTTCTTGCTTGCCTCTCTCACCTTCTCTCTTCTAATTCTATACAATATCGACCAGCCCCATTGTCGGGCTCCTCCCTTACAGCCTATCGCAACACCCCTTCGTCACCATGGTACCGCTAGCCTCGTCATCACGCTGTACATCAGCCAGTCGCGTCACTGCGGCCGTCCTTCTCTCCTTCCTCGCCTTCTCTCCGGCCGGCGTTGCCGGAGCCCACAGAGCCGATGATGACTTTGGTGACAGTTTGCATCCCGACCTGGTACTGCCTCCCAGCCTCAATCTTCCATCTGAAACCGAGCCCGCCACGGACGTCCCTGCTCCTGCTCAACATACATTCACCCTTCGCCAAATATTTCATCACGGCACGCACCTTCATCCCCAACTCCACCGTCGCAAAGACGTCTTCCAAACCGCCGATAACGTCTTTCTGGCGGCAGATGCCGCGGATGGCTTTGAGCGCGAGCCACTGCCACCTTTGATTGTTTCCAGCAAACCGACCCGCATCGAGCGCTTGGCTGATAGACGGCCCGCTGTTGTTGATGCTATGGTTGCCCAGACCCGTCGTTACGGCCAGCTGGAAGCCATGTCACCGTCGGCCTGGACCGTTGACAACATTTCGGGCCCCGATGTCACCAACAGACAGACCGTCCTCAGCCTGGCCCTAATGTGTAGCGATGCCTATGTCGAGGACGACCATCAGCCCGACTGGGACGATGTAGGCAAGCCTTTCAACCGCAGCGCTGATTTTGGTTGGGAGGGAGATGGTCTGCGTGGACACATCTTTGCCGACAATTCAAACTCTACTGTTGTGATTGGCCTCAAGGGCACCTCGGCTGCCTTGTGGGATGGCCAAGGAACTACAACAAACGACAAGATCAACGACAACCTCTTCTTCAGTTGCTGCTGTGGCCAGCAGGGACAATGGACGTGGCATCAGGTGTGTGACTGTGCTACCGGCACCTACACCTGCAACAACACATGTGTGCGCAAAGAGCTGCAGGATGAGAATCGCTACTACACGGCCGTCAAGGAGCTCTATACCAACGTCACGGAGCTGTACCCCCATGCCAACATCTGGGTGACTGGTCATTCGCTAGGTGGAGCTGTTAGTTCCTTTCTCGGCCTAACCTATGGTCTGCCTACAGTCACCTTCGAGGCCGTACCTGATGCCCTGCCTGCTTCGCGCTTGGGTCTGCCCACACCGCCTGGCTATATGCAGAGCCTGCTGCAAACGCGCGAGATGACAGGCACGTATCACTTTGGCCACACAGCCGACCCCGTGTATATTGGCACTTGTAACGGGGCAACAGCCACATGCACATACGCCGGTTATGCCATGGAATCGGTGTGTCACACGGGCTACGAGTGTGTCTGGGATGTGGTGGCGGATAAGGGCTGGCGTGTTGGCATTGGCACACACAAGATTCGCGCTGTCATCCGCGACGTGATTCTCAAGTATGACGAAGTTCCGCAGTGCAAGCGCACGCCCCAGTGCCGCGATTGTGGCAACTGGAAGATGATTGAAAGCAATGGGTCCGAGATCACGTCCTCTTCCTCGTCAACCTCGTACATGACTCTCACTCGTACCCGTACCGAGACATGCAAGACACCAGGCTGGTGGGGCTGTCTCGATGAGACCACTACCACTACCAGCACCAACCAACCGACTTCGGCTCCCGTGACCACCACGGACAGCACGACTTCTACATCCACCTCAACCTCGACATGCAAAACCCCAGGCTGGTTTGGCTGCAAAGACCCCATTACTCCTACTAGTCATATACCTTCCGAAACCTCCGCCCCGCCCATTACCTCAACTTCAACATGCCACGAGCCTGGCTGGTGGGGGTGCAGAGATTCTACAACAACTGCTAGTGCCACTTCTACCGCAACATCCACATGCCATGAGCCTGGATGGTGGGGGTGCCGGGACCCGACAACCACTACTTCAGCAACAACTGCGAGTACCACGGCTCCCTCAACCTGCCGCTTTCCCGGCCGCTTCTTTGGGTGCCATTCCGAGCCGACCGCAGCTCTGGAGCCCTCTTCAACCTCAACTGCCACAGCTGCACCCGAGTCAGACCACTGCATTAAGCGGAGTTGGCTGGGTCGTTGCGTGGCATGGGATGAAGACGAGATGATAGGACTGTCCGACGAGATGTAGCGAGCCATGAGATTATCCGCGTTGTGCTTTTGGCGGTTTTTTTATTTTTTTATTTTTTTATTTTTTTATTTTTGCGAGTTTTCCTTACTACACTTTACTTTGATTCTTTCTCCTAGGGAATGTCTCCTCACAGAACCCGAGACTACAACAGACACATATTGTTTATTTTCCTCAATATAAATTTATTTCCCCATACTGTGTGAAATGTATCGTCGCATGGCCATGGTTAACCAACCCCAGCAGCAAACTAAAAGAGTATATTATTTGAGTATATCCCGCCTAGCCAATTCCATACGCCGTTCATGATATCCTTGATGAAAAGATAAAAAAAGTAGATAAAACCCCACCGCCTGTCCGTAAAAAAACAACAAAAAAACGCCCATCAACACCTACCCAATGCACTTCAAGAAATATCCATCGCCTCCCCGCTTTCCTCTCCCTGTTCTTCCCTCTGTGCCTTGCTCTGCCCTTGCATCGCATGCCCTTCTTCTTCCCCACTGCCTCCTGCAGCCCCGCCCATAAGCGCGAGCACACTTTCCAGGCCCTCAACCTCAGCCATGGATATCTTGCGCCCAGCACCCTGCCACTCGCCGTCGCGCACCTCGCCTTGGAGGCCAAGCTCCAAGCCCCGTGCACGCTCCATATGTTTGCGTGTTGCTGTCTCGATGTACTCGACGCGACTCTTGCGCCACGAGCGGCGGCTAGGCGTCTCGCCGCCAGCTGGCTCGCCTCCGCCATTCGCGTCGGCATCAGCCGGAGGCTGCAGATCAGTCGCGATGCTGCGTAGCGATGTGCTAAGTGCCCGAAGCGCTGGGATTTGCGACAGAGCAAAGGCCGCGGTTGTCTGAAGCGGTGCAGTGGCGTCAGCGGTGCCCAGGCCCTCGGTGGCTTGTAGGAAGGCGAGTGGCGCTGTGCCGGGTTGTACCGCGGGGACAGATGTAGGTGTCTCGGTGCTGCCATCATTGGCTGAAGTTTGAGCGTCGGGATCAGGCTTGATCACGGCCCGCTCAATGAGCCCGCGTAGCGTAGTCAGCAGAGCGTCGTTTTGCGCTTTTTCAGCTTGTAATTTGGCAGTCAGGCGCTGCGAAGCAAACACCTTGCGACGCAGCGTAGCCACGCCGGCAACAGAGGGGGCATCGGGGTCGTCAAGACGCGAAAAGTCGAGGCCATCGTAGTGACGCAGGCGCATCCAGGCACGGTCATCGGGCCGCAAACTGAGGATGTTGCGCATGACGTACAGTTCGAAGATGTCAAAATTGCGGTCGATGGACGAGCAAAGAAGTGTTTCTAGCTGGTGCGTGCCGTTGTCAATCTCAAAGCGAGCGGCTTCTTCAACCGAAGTAGTAGCGATGTCCTCGGACGGGGCTTTGTTCTTTTTGCTTTTGCTTTTTCGCGGTGGCCGGAATCCGAGTGCTGCTGGTGGCGAGCGCAAGAGGCCCTGTTCAATGGACATCAAGGCACTTTCGGCGAGGATGTTTATGGCGTTTATGATGTCATCGAGCAGACTCTAGGAAGAGCGGAGACTGGGTTAG
Source organism: Ceratocystis variospora (assembly GCA_038407165.1). Lineage (NCBI taxonomy): Eukaryota > Fungi > Ascomycota > Sordariomycetes > Microascales > Ceratocystidaceae > Ceratocystis > Ceratocystis variospora. Next base: position 35,922 of record JAXHKN010000165.1, read on the forward strand.
CGAACAGGGCGGTTCTTGGATCAGAGAGAAGCGCAAACAAAGACTCACGACTGGTGGATAGCCAAAGTGCTCAGTGAGGATTTCCGTGTTGGCGGTGGCATCGGCCATGATTGCAGGCAAAAGGGGGAATTGCTGGACACGATAGCCTTGTTAGATGGTAGTGGCACAGATGAGGTTCAATGATGGCATGGGCAAAACTGAGGCTCGTGATAAACCTAGAGGCGCGTTTTGGCAGTGCGTGTGCTAAAAGGAAGAAGCGGGTGTTAAGTGAGGCGATGCCCTGTGCAAATCCCCCCACAATTTAGCGATTCACACACCGATACGTACCATTTTCGGCTATTAGCATTTGCTGGTGCTAGGAGGAGGACGGGAGGGAGCAACATGGTTGAGTTGGGTTCTATAAATCAGATATCATCATTGTTGCAACTGGAAGTAGCACCTAGGAGTGTTCTATTGGGATTTTTTTATTGGATAAATCTATATTTATGTATATACAAAAGCACAAAAGCACAAAAGCACAAAGACACAAAAACACAAGATACGAAATACACAAATTACTTTATTCTTCTCTTTTCTTCTCCGCCTGCTCAACCCTGGTAGCTCCACGGCTTTCAGGCCGTCCTCGTTGCTCTTTTAGGCTGCCACACGATAAGGATCTGGTTTGGCTCCAAATGGAGTAGCTTCCCCTACTTCCTTCTATCCCAATCCCATTTGCTCTGTCTGTCTCTTCACTTGCTTGAAAACTCCTCGGTATTTTCTTCTTCCCCGCAAACATCTTTCTTTTTTTTTTTTTTCATCGCCATCCACGTGCTCTCGAGTTTCCTCCAACGACAAAGCCTTGGATACTTATCGCAACTACTAGCCCTTCCTCCCTTATGGACAAGGCAAAATCCATCTTCAAGGACGGATGGCATCCGGAAAAGCCGGGCCAAACCTTCCGTCAGCAGGTTGTAAGTCTCACAATCATGTCGGCCTAGTCGCTCCCTTTTATTCTTCACACTAACTTGCTCAGAATGGTCTTATGGGCCGCGACAAAAAATCAGACGAAGAACATGCTAATCGCCACGTTACTCCCGTCTCCCAACTTCGTGACCCAAACTCCTTCGCCCCTCCCCCCAAACGCATCGAAGGCAGCATCCGGTCTCCCCCGTCGCCGCCGCTGTCATCCAGCTCCCGCAAGCCCATAAAATTCCAGCCCGGGACTGACCTGTACTCGGCTGACCACAAGGCTGTTGAGCAACCATCACACCCGCCTACGTATCAAGCTGCCACAAACCCCCCCCTGCAGATAACTCAGGGCTACGGAGAAGGCTTACCGCCTGCTACTTCCCCTGCCGCGCCACCTAGCCTTCCCCCGCGGCTGCCCCCGCGTCGGAACACCACCTCATCCGTGGCATCGTCCGCCGTGAGCAACGATCTGCCGCCCCCACCACCTCCAGCGCGCAATGCGGGCAACGTCGCAATTCAACCACCGCCACCGCCCCCGCCAACGCGCAATGTTGTGGCGGCCATGCAACCGGCCCCCTCCTCGGCCATGTCGCGACTGGCATCAGCAGGCATATCTGTTCCCTCGCTTGGAATCGGCTCCTCCTCTTCAAACAGCGGCGGTGCTGCCAACCAGGCTATGGCTTCTTCCGATGCCCCGGCAGCCAACTCTACGACATCAACTGCAGGCGGCACAATGGACAAACTCTCGGCGCGCTTCCAGCGCCTCTCTCCATCAAACACGACAACGAACGTAGCCCCACCTCCGCCGGCCCAGGGCACTACTCTCGAGCAAAAGCAAGCAGCTCTGCGTACCGCCCAGGCCCTGAACAAGGACCCATCCAAAGTATCTCTGTCGGACATGCGCAGTGCCGCATCAACGGCGGACAATTTCCGCCAGCGTCACGGCGACCAGGTAGTGCAAGGCGCCCATAAAGCTCAAGAGGCAAATGGCAAATACCGCATTACCGAACGTATGGGTCAGATGAACCAAAAATACGGGCTATCTGAGAAAGCATCGGGGCTGGCTGCGCGTTTCGGTGGAGGTGGAGGTGGAGGTGGGAGCGCGAGCGGGGGCTCTGAAACTGCAGCCCCTGCAGCTACCGCCACTCCATCCCACGGCCCAACTCTCCCACCGCCAAACACACACCCGCACCCGCCCACGCATTCGACTGCATCATCGATTCTCCCACCGCCACTTCCACCATCTACACGCACACAACAGCGCACTAGCCCTCCGGAGACATCTTCTTCGCGCCCTGCTATCGCGCCACCCCCCGTGCTTTCACCATCTTCGTCTGCAGCCGCCTCCGCCGTAATGGGCAAGAAGAAGCCCCCGCCGCCTCCCTCCAAGAAAAAGCCCGCCGGGTTTGGCGGAGCTGGAGCTGGGGCTGTCGTGGGCGACGTGCCGCCGCCATTGCCCATGAGTACAAAACCGGCATGGTAGGAGGTGGCAGTAATGAACACCCAGGCGGGCGGCAAGCCCCAAGGATAGGGAAGCCTGGGATCTTGGGGGATCCGATCCGGCCGGAACACGTCACGCCTGCTCTAGTCACGCCTGCTCTAATTCCCGTGGGGTTGTTAGTTATATCTACTTGCTGTGGACTTGACGCTCCACGCACATATACATATCTTAGACACGTATCTATCTTGTTCCACGTTGTTGGGTAAGTATGTCCTTTTAGGTATCTATATATATATGCATCACAAGTACGTGTATATATCAATAGAGCTATAGTAGTATCCCAAGATACACACACACACACACACGCACACACACATACTACATATTTCCTTCGGCTCATTTCTTGCATGCCTTTTCTTTTCTTTTTTTTTCTTCTTTTTTTTTCTTTTTCATCATTATTCCAAGGCGTTGGCAAGAGACTCAAGAACTACTTCGCCTTCAGTTTATATTATTTCTCATTACCAACCAACCGAGTCATTGAAAGCCGTTTTATTTCATCATTTTTCAAGGCAGAGCGGGTATTATATGAGATTCCCTTACACCTTCATGGTCTTGAGGCCGTGCTTCCAGAAGATGAAGTAGGGAGTTATACCGTCCTCGCGGTAGTTCATCAGGGCGACCATGCCGTCGGGGTCCTGGCTCTCGCCGGTGTAGAACTGGAAGTCGGTGAAGTTAGGCAGCAGAGTTTGCTTGACAAACTTCTGGGCGCCAGTCTCGAAAGCGGCAATGTCCTCCTTGGGTGCATCCGCCTCCCGCATTTTTTCCTTGACAGCCTTCAGGTAGCCTGTGGTAGAGAGATAATACACGTTAGTAACAGGAGCAGTGATGATAGAAGCGGCGACGCGGGGGGGGGGGGGGGGGGGAAGGAAAGTTCCCCACCCTTCAAGTCCGTGAGGAAGGACTTCTTGTTGAAGCTAGTCTCCTGCAGACGGAAGCTGTTGATGATGTTGTTGACCTTGACCTCGCCATCCTCAAGACTCTCCTCAGCCTCCTCGGCAGAAGCGTTAGCGCCAGTGTCTAAACGAAAAGAAAGAAGTTGTCAGTAAGGGTTCAGTTCCAGAAAAGCCTGAGACACGGAAGGACCCAGTATTGTAGTCGCTTTCCCATAACTCTAGGGGATGGATACTCACCAACATTGACAGCGCCCAGAGTGATCATGGTGCAGTCAGCCTCATACACGATGCCATCGACCTCCTTCAGGTCGTAGGAGTCGGAAATCATCTCATCGCCATTGATAATATCCTGCAAAGAAGGAGTTAACTACAACATTCAAGAATGGATAGTCATGGGGCACTTTAGAGGACTCGGAAGACGCCGAGCTGTCCCACAGATAGAAGCATATTCCGTATCGTCTAGTCAGGCCATGATGACAGAGGCTATTTGACACAAGACTAGCAGTTGTCATGCCAGATCAGTTGCAGCCAGGCCGTGTCTTCCTGTAGCCAAATTCAAAGAAAACGAATACTGGCAGGCGAGATCGGGTTTGCGACGAAAGTATTCGAGGATTCACGACTTACCTTGTAGATAAGCATTTTGAAGGGTGTTTCTAGGGTGTTGGCTTGAAGATGAAGAGGGGGAAAGCTGAAACTAAGCAAGCAATAGCATTAGAAGACGAGATATGAGTCGTCAAAAACGTTAAGAAGGGCCGTGAAAGCACTCACCAAGTATAGAGATCTCGAAGGGGACAAGGAGAAGAGTAGAGAATAAAGAGTAACGAGATCCAAAGAAAAGGGAAGGAATGAAAGGTTTTCTGGCGGGGAAATTTTGGCCTAGTACAAGTCTATGCGGAAGGGGCCCCTCTTTCCCTCCTTTTTTCCAAGAAGCCCGCCCACCCACCCAATCCACACAAGGCTTACCCCTCATGTTTGCTGAATGGAATCTCTGTAATCAGCCATTGGCCAGATTCTACATCTACAGCTACAACTAAACGTATCTGACACTCTCATCTGTTGCCTACCGCGGTCCTCTCCGTGACCAACAGCCCTCTGCGAACCCATGAATAGAGGGGCAGACTCTTAGTCGGATCGTATCCTTACGAAATCTGATCAATGTCTTTTCGTTCATCTCAGCCAGCCAGCCACTGTACACTTTTGGAGAATTTAGTGGGGGGTTAGATGATAACGATAAGATAGTAAGATAGTGGTGATTGGGCCACACGAGTGGCAGCTGCGCAGCTACCAAGGGTTTTCGCAGAAGGATTCCAGACCCTAATGTGGATTGAAAACGAGTGGCGTTACAGCGAAGCCACAGACATGCTACAGAGCCAATGTGGCTGGGAGAAGCGAAAGGGGTAAAACGTCACTGTGATCTATCATCTGTCCAAGTTTGACGACGCTGATACCTGGAGAAAGGGAGAGAGAAGTTTGGGGTTGGGGCCTGAGCTGAGGAGGGGGTCTGGGTCTGGGCTTTGGCGAGTCTGAGGACGACGCACACAAACCGAAAGTGAAGCATGGCATTGAGTGACGAACCAAGTATATGGAAAAATGGAAAAAGAACAGGGCAGAAATGGGTCTGGACAGCGGGGAGAGATGAGACAAAGGACAAGGAAGAGGATGAGGACGTTGTTTTTCTCAAAACATTTTTCTTTTCTTCACATCACAATTTGTACGTAGTGGTTGCTTAAATCCGCGGGAGCATGAGCCATGAAAAGAGAAATATACGTCACCGGAGAAAAAAAAAAAAAAAAAAAAAAGGTATTAATAGTGGGAATGGAATAGGAATAAAAAGGCAATGCCGAAGCACGCACATAATTTACGTTGGGGATATTGGTTGTATACTTGAGCTTGCATCGGGGCACACAGCCCAGAGCCACACCATATATAGAAGCGAGCGTGGGTAGCGGTAGCAGAGCAAGCAGAGGGATGGCAAATTTCAGCGGAGCAAAGATCACGAAAAAGAATGCAAAGAATGGTGTCAGGGCAAGCTCAGCAGAGGTTATCAATGCGTGATATGTCGGCAATATCGGGAACATACCACTGACACTGATGGGCTGTGAGGGAGGAAAATAAATTAAATCTGGACGCTTGATGCTAGAGACCCTAACAATAGGGTTGGATGGCTTATGACAGCAATTTTATCCGCCTATCCGCCTATCCGCCTATCCGCCATCCGCCATCCACCATTCCTCTGGGCCTTGATCAAAAGCATTGAGTTGAGACAGGCCAACTGAGGCAAAAAGAAAAAGAAAATAAGTGGAGATGGGGACGGTTGTATCGGTGGTGTAACTCTGCCGTCCACCCCGACTTCTGTTTGTTTCTACCAGATCTTGGACGTTTTAGTTTTCTTATGCTGTTTTTGGCATTTCCGTGGTGGTGGTAGTGGTGGTAGTGGTGGTGGTGGTGGTGGTGGTGGTGCTGGCGCTGGTGCTGGCGCTGGTGCTGGTGCTGGTGCTGGTGCTGGTGCTGGTGCGACAAAGCGAGAAGATTGGCAGGAAAAGCCTGGCCAGAAAGAAGACCAAGGTGGAAGATTCTGTACAAAGCGGTTGGCCAGTTTCGAGCGGGCCGGCCGGAATGAAGAGGGGGGCAAACTTGGAGGAGGCGTGCATATCATGCGGATAAAGAGAGACATACAAACAGATACAGACAGACAAATGACATGATGGGAGACACATTCGCCATACGACAGGGAAAATGAGCCAAGAACAAGCTGGGCAAGAGTTCCATTGGACGGGAATTCACGCAGACTGGCTAGAATTAGTAGAGGGAAATGTCACCACAGCTTAGGTACTTGTTAAAGATGCATACACAAGTGTACATATGGGGTTAAAGACCCGACGGCCAGACAGGCCAAGGTTTGTTGTTGCGTTGCAGGTAGCGGCATATTTCAAGCTTTCATCATACAGCCGCAATCGCTCGGGTCTTGTCCTGCCTGTGGGCGCATTTCTCTTTCCCTTTCTGTGTTGCTTATGGGCTCATGATCAGCACAGGAGCTTCACGCGCTATTGTTACTACTTTTCATCTCGCTGTGTCTGCTGGGATGGACGCCTGCTTGGTTGGTTGACTGGGAGTTAGCTTGGCAAAAGGCTAATGCAATGCGACTGCTGGAAAGAGGAGAGGGGAGGAGAGGAGGTGGGGAGGGAAGAGGGAAGGGAGGAGGGAGGAGAAATAGCGCGTTCCGCTCCTCCCCCTCCCCCCGTTGCACTGAGAAAAGGGTTTACATGGTGGGCTGTTGTACACAGGCGCATGCATGCATGCATGCAAGCATGCAAACATGGACATTACGCGGTGGAGGCGAGGCCTGGGGAGAGAGAAAGCAGGAGGGAGAGAGAGAGAGAGAGAGGGATAGAGAGAAAGAGAGCAAGAGAGAGGGGGGCGACATGTGCGATGATGTCGATCTGTGGCGAAGAAAGGAGGGGTAGCAAGTCTGGCAACAAGCAGCAGTGTTTCGCCGTTGCATCTCGCCCATTCCCGTTTTGCCTTGGGGCATCTCTCCAGGCTTCTTCCTGGCTGTCTTACTTTTGGCTGTTGGCTGTTGGCTGTTGGCTGTCCTGGCGGCCGGCCTTGGTTTGGCCGCCGTTCTGGTTTTGCGATTAATTTTTCAATTGTTTCTAAGTGCACAAGACCCAGGACGGCGAGCGCGCTGATTGGATAAGCCAGAGAAAAAGCAGGCCGGCCGGCTAGAGCAAAGCAGCAGAAACAAGGCTGTTAGAATTGGGGGCTGGTGGCTTCTGAGATTGACTGACTGACTGACTCGAGCAGAGAGGGAGGATGACAAGGATAGGCCTGTCTCCGAGGACTGGAGCGGACCTGTGTTTGCGTCTCGCTTCCTGGCTGGGGCTTTATTAGATTTTATCTAATTCTCCGCCTGTGCAAACTTTGCTTCTCTGTCAACAGGCCAACCAGACCAGAGCAACAGCACAGCTTGATTGAAAGAGGTGCTGTGCTGGTGCTGTGCTGGTGCTGTGCTGCCAGATGCAAGAGAAAAGGTGCTTGATTTGTAATGCTCCAACAGTCCAGGCCCAGCCAGCCTTGCTTGCTCTGTGTCTTATTTCCGGGCTGGCTAGTCTCCCTTGCTGTCGCGCTCCCACTCTGGCACTCGCTCTCGTCTTCTGCCCTCCAGGCGTCTGGTTCTTTCGCTACTATGCCGCCGATCTTTATTCCCAGCAGAGTAGAGGGAGCCACAGCCAGTCCGGGGCTGCTTGCTGGCACAGTCTTTGGCGCGTGGTGCTGCGAGGCTTTCCCACAGTGCGTCTACAGTGCCGCCGGCTCTTGCTGGGGTTCTTTTTCTGGCGATGATGTCCTATGACTGACATGCTGCTGGCTAGGCTCATTAAGAGGGGGGGGGGGGGGCAAGTGAAGGCGTTGGTGTCGGTCTGTGCACTTGGGTACTTGGCATGTACTCATGGAGAAGTAAGTCCAGCCAGCGCTGTGCTACTTGCCTGTCTTTGGGCCTCTGGATCAATCTGTTGTTTAATTAAATGGCCAACTGAGTCTATGCGCCCACGAGAGGCTAGGTATCCAGACTCTCTGTGCCGGCCGTGTCTTGTCTTGACCGTGTTCGTTGCGTGTGTGCCGAAGCCGAGCAGCCAGTGCAGTGCAGTAAAGTGCAGTGCAGTAAAGTGCAGTCCAGTCCAGTGCCCTAGCAGGCGGTCTGGGGTGGATACAGCGCCTACCCGCGGTGCTTGGTGCCCTAGAGAGCTGTTGCAGGGGGCTGCTGGTGGGCTGCTGGTGGGCTGCTGGTGGGCTGCTGGTGGACTGCTGGTGGGCTGCCGGTGCTGGTGCGGTGGCCTCTCGCTCTGCGCCTTATTTTCTGTCCAGCAAAGCAACCCAACCGGACGGAGTTGACGTCGCTTAAAAAAAGAATATATTTTATATTTTATATTTTATACTTTATACTGATGCTAATACTGGTTAATCAATGATCAGTTATACTCTGACCAGCTTAGCGTGCACAATATACAAGTCTCTCCATTTATTGCATGGCTGGCAGTCGTTCGTTTTAACGGCACGCATTTCTATTAATTCTGCGCTTTAAATTCGCTACGAGCTATCCGTTATTCATTTTTAATTCATTTTTAATTCATTTTTTAATCCATTTTTTAATCCGGTTTTAATCTTTTTTTTTTTCTCACCCAAATTCCTTTTTATTCTCTCTTCTTCTCATAGCTCCATCGTCTTGCCTTGTCACCCTGTTTCTCCTTCAACCTCTTGTCTATTAAAACGTCTAACCGCGGGTCTTTGTTCGTTCTTGTATCATTTTCTCCTTCCTTTTTACAGTCTTTCTTGCTGCTGGTTCATCTTCCGCTGCTGCTGCTCCCGCTCCCAATCTCTTTCTTTTATTCTTTGCACACTACCAATCAAGCTTCACCCTCTCACCAACTTATTCCGATTTCCGACTACAGTAAAGCATATACTCTAAAATCTAGTCATTGCCACTACAACTGCCTCTCGACATCAAAATCCTCGTCCACTAAACTTTCCCGTATATCTCTCCCCCGGCCTTGCTACGACTGTGCCCTCTCTCTCTCTCTCCCTCTCTCGCACACGTATTCGCGCTCCCTCACTGCCCCGCCATGGCACTACCCAATGCTACGCTCCTCGATGAGCTCCCACCACTCCCCGAATACACCCTCAAGCCATTGCCTGAATTGTTCCCCGGCATTGTCAGCGATGTCACCCTCGTCGCCATTCTCCCCGTGCTCGTGTACTGGATCACGTCCATGTTCTTCCACTTCATCGATGTCTACGACTTCTGGGCCCAGTACCGCATCCACACCCCCGAAGAGATCACATCGCGCAACAAGGTCTCGCGCTACGAGGTCGCCCGCGATACCATCATGCAGCAAATCATCCAGATGGCCACCAGCATCCTCCTGTCGGTCACTGAAGACGCTCCCACCTACGGCCGTGAAGAATACGACGTGGCGGTCTGGGCCCAGCGCCTGCGTCGCGCTCAGCGTGGCTTCCCTCTGCTGCTTAACCTTCTCGGCCTCAATGCCGCCGACATCTCTGCTAACATGGCCCAGTCCCATCCCCTCCTGGCCGGCGTGCTGGCTGGCGGCCACTACCCCAGCCTGACCACCCAGCTGAACAGCCACACCGTGCCGACCTTTGCTGCCTGGGAGCTGCTGGTCGGCCGTCTGATCTACCATGTGCTGGTGCCGGCCCTGCAGTTCATTGTCGCCGTTATCTGGGTCGACACCTGGCAGTACTTTCTACACCGTCTGATGCACAACAACCGCTGGATGTACAACACCTTCCACTCGCGTCACCACCGCCTCTACGTCCCCTATGCCTATGGCGCCCTCTACAACCACCCGGTCGAGGGGTTTCTGCTCGACACGCTCGGCGCTGGAATCGCCTACTTGGTTGCCGGAATGACCCAGCGCCAGGGCATGGTCTTCTTCTCCTTCTCCACCATCAAGACGGTCGACGACCACTGTGGTTACTCGCTGCCCTGGGATCCGTTGCAACACATCTCCAGCAATAATGCCGAGTACCACGACATCCACCACCAGAACTGGGGCATCAAGACCAACTTTTCGCAGCCGTTCTTCACTTTCTGGGACAAGCTGCTGGACACACGGTATACTGGCACACGCCACATTGAGCAGCGCATGCGCGTTCGCGAGGCCTTTGAGAAGAAGCAGCATGAGAAGAAAGAGCAGCAGCAACACCCGCGACAAGAGCAGCAGCAAGAAGAGCCGGAAAGAATCCACGAGCAAAGGAATCTCCGCCTGCGCCGCCAATCGCAGCAACCACTTGCCTCAGACCTAGGCTTGCTCAAGAGGCATCAGTCTAGCGGCCAGACGCAGACGTGCGGCCACGCCTGTGGCCAGAGCACCACTTTACAACCGGCTGTGGTCTCTGTATCATCACAGCGCTGATGCATGTGTGTATGCTGTATGTTTGCATTGTTTGCATTGTTTGTATTTGTCCAGGACCGGTCTGTGGCTTGAAGGGCTCTCCTCTTCTGACTTTTTGCTCTGTGTTTGCACGGATTCAATCTGCTGTCTTTTTACTACCTTTATTTTCTTTTGTCTCCCACTCTACGCTTATTTCTTTTTCGGGTTTGTTTTTGCCCCCTTTTTTCTTCACACGCCTGTATATGTCTTATCTTGTTTTGCCTGCGTCTGCTGCTTGCCGCCCTCTGCTTATCCTGCTTTTCTTCCCTTTGTTTGGCCGGTGATGATGTTACTGAAAATTGAGTTTTACTGTCTTTGGAATTTTTCTTACTGCGGCTAGTTTTTTTGGTTTCTTCTCATCTAGCTTTGTCTTCTTGGTCTTTTTTTTTGATCTGCTCAACTATCACCCGCACTCCTACATCTATGTGTATATCCCAGCTGTTTCTATGGCTGCCTGTCTGCTTTGCCTATTTGCTTTGCCTGCCTGCTTTGCCTGTCTGCCCGTCTGCTGTCTGCCTCTCTGTGTCTCGTCCTCTCTGCCTCTCTCTTTATCTCTATTCCTATCACTCGCAACCCTCTTCCCATCCCCTCTTATTTGTTCTGTTGCTTTCATGTGCTGCAGATACTGGTGGCGAAATAAAGTCTTTTCCTTCATCGTCTCTTCTACTTGTGTCATGAATTGTGCTACACATTGCTGACATCTGTGCCAACGCTGCCACTAAAACCGAGTTTCTCCTGTTCTCGTTTGAGCTGTAGCTTAGGAACTGGTGCATGCTTGTCTCTTATTCCTTTGTATTTGCCGTCTTCTCTTTGCCTTTCCTTGTCTCTCGCCTCCTGTTTCTTGTCTCAGTCTCTCGTTTTGATCTCATGTTTTTTTTCCTTGGACGCTAAGCCTAAAGCTTCAGCGAGCAACACACCAAAACGATGGAGGCTGGGTGTGTGAACATGAGCAAGGAATAGTAGTTTGCGCCTAGCTTTTGTATGCAAGAGGTTAGCTGAAGTTGATGTTACACATGATTTCAGCTGTGGTATAACCTTTGTAAGTGAGGGCAGCGTAATACAACTTACACTAACTCGGACGAAAAAAATCTCACTTTATTCTTACTTAGTAATCTCTATTATCTAACTGCATGTAGTACGCAAGCGCTGTAGTGGGAATAGTGGACGGACTGCCTGACATTCACGCCTCTGGCTGTCCCCGTAGGGTGACGCCGGCACTGTACTCATTGGCGCAATCAAAATGAAACGGGCCTGTTGGCCTATACAGAGTTTGTGGTGAGGATGTCTGCTTTACATTATATTGGGCGCTGTCCTAGCCGCTGTGTATAACCAAACTCTCGAAAAATGCAATACACAAAGGGTCATAGGAGCCGGAACCACGTTAACCTCAGTCATCTATCTACCTTTGAGCCGTTTGCCAAGCAGCTCTTGCTACTGTACTCGGTACTGAAGATTCTCTTTCCAGAAAGCCCTGTACTTAGGAGTGGCGATTGCCCTCTGAACTTGGACACTATCAAGAGCCGGGTGGTAGAACTCTTTCCCCAGTCCCCATCACATACTTAAACATTACGAAGCAGTCTTGGATATTGCTATGCTATCCTGCGGTAGGCGCTGGCCCGCCATGAATGCTAGCTTAGGGAAGCCCCTCTCAATGGAAATTTCTATTTTAAAAACACGCAGTACGAGGGGCAAGTCTAGTCACCAAAGGAATCTATCTATTTTCTTATCCATAACTGGAAAATACTAAAGTTATATGATGAGGAGTAGCTGGCCTCCGGTTCTCTCCGCTTTCTAGGCTATTGTACCATGGCTGTGCTGTAAGATGTGTACGGCCCGGGCGGGAAACCATACGCCCGTAGTGCTCCGACGGTCTCTACAATTTGTTGCTCGTTTTGAGCGTCGGCAACGGGTGGGTTTTAGGCTGATGTGTGCAACAGACCGGAGGAAGCTTACTAGATAATGTAAAATCTTTTAGATTTGCTGATGTGTAATGAGTCAAGTAGTGACTACAGCGTCTTGGGATTTGTGACGGCGTACATGGATGGTCTAGTTGGCCATGCTTCAACAACTTAGTTTTACCTACCTCTGTCGCTCCCAGGACCTCGTGGTACTTGGCAATAGAGACCTGTAGTGTACCGCATTGCAATATGTAACTAAGATGTTAAGAAATAGAGGTGGAAAGTAGTGTGTACATCCACGTATCTATGAGCTTGTAATGGCCGCTTGTTTGGAAAAGCGGCAGTGAAGTTGGAGGCTTGAGGTTAGGATCTTTTGGTTGATTGATGTGACCAAGAAGACACCCAGATCCCCGGAGAAAGGACGGGTCTCAGAGGAACTATCAACGTAGCTCAAATGTGACGAGGACCATGGTGATGGTCCTGACGGAGTTCTTGCAAATCCACCATGCCCTACTGAAAGAACAGGCCATCTGGAGCAAGAAAACAAGGCAACTTGTCGGCATCGCCTGGGTCTTAGTTTTGAGCTCTATGTTGATAGGCTGAATGGGGATTGGCAGTCTTCATAATTCCTATATATGCCTCTCTCGAGATATATCAACAGATGGGATGACAAGCCTGTTCATCCTAGACATGTGAAACCTTGTTTTCAATAGCATTGTATGGAGTCTAGCCGGCTTAGACACAAATGAAGTGGGTCATGTTAGAGAAGAGCCTGTCATGAGATACAATCCAGGTAAGAAGCATCACAGGATGAACTAACGCTCCGTGTTATATATATACATCGGTCTCTTCGCCGGGCTGGCTAGGCCGGGCTTGCTTGGGTTGGCTGCTCTGGGTGTCACAGCCAAAAAGCAAACCCATGATGACGTCACATGACTATCATAAAATGTAAAGAGGCGAACAACAACGGCCACTTGCTTGATTATGCACTTCCCGTATAGTTACACGAAATGCCTTATCTGCTGATTGATTGATTGTACTATTTAACGCCTACCTAATGCTATTCTGCAGTAATACGACGACATGTTCCGCACAGGAGCACGTCCTGGGCGGTCAGTAGTGACGGACAGGAACACATAGATATCGAGCATCTCCTACGACTTTTGAGGGTTCGGGGATATAGCCAGGAGGCTCTCCATCTCGCGGTGCTTTTAGTAGATGGCAATGCACACATAGAAGGGGGCAAGAAAAAGAAGAGGTATTTGTTTGTTTTGTTTAACGTCTATTTTTTTGTTCTATTTAACGTCTACCTACTGGTTTTCCACAGCAATACGACGACATGTTAGCCAGGAGGCTTCTCCGTCAGACTTTGCCCGAAGGCAAAAAGAAGAGGTACACACTCACACAGTGTGCTTAGTTGCATGTCCCATCTGCGATGGCGTCCGCCAGCAAAAAGTAGTCCCACTGGGGATCGAACCCAGGACCTGTCCCGGATCTGCACACTTTGTTAAGTGTGAAGGGACCGTCATACCACTAGACCATAGAACTGTTTTCGCCGAGAATTGTTTGTTTTATTTATATATATATATACCCACCTGTGTAACACCAAATAACGTAAGGCGACAACTCTCCCTCCTACAACCCTCGGGGGGGTACCTTTGAGGTCTGGTACCTCTTCTTTTTCAGGTTGATGGTCGCCAACGTTTATGACCCCGATGACCGTTGTCATTCTTTTTTCTTTTATTAGACTTTTGTCTTTTGTTTGAAACAATGAGCTGTGA
>JAXHKN010000166.1:0-49561 GCA_038407165.1 Ceratocystis variospora
GACCCGCCTTCCCATCTTGCGAGAATGCGACGAATCTCGTCGATCTCCAGCTGGGAGGTGCCTGGCTTCCTCATTCGCTTGTTGATCCGCTTGACTACCCCCAGATTGTCCACGCACAGAATCATACTCCCCGTCGCTGTTGCGTGAACCATCAGAGTACACCATCCGCCCAGGCGCCCGGCCGTCATTTTCGACTTCATAGTTGCTCTTTTGTGCGTCTCTAGGGAGCATGTAGGCAACGTGCCTGAGTGGTTAAAGGGTATGACTCGAATGGACATGTCCAGTGCCCGCTATCATATGGCTTCGGCCGCGTAGGTTCGAATCCTGCCGTTGTCGTGTTCTCCTTTTTTGTCACTCACTATCGAATAGATCTCATATTTATTCAATCAGCTATTTTGTTGAAGTTTTTTGTTTTTTGCTTATTCCAAGACTTCACTCCTTTTATCTTTTGTCCTCATGAGGGTGCCAGCCCTTTCATGGGTGCTCGGCTTCAGGAGGTGTGTGTGGGGCTTGTTTGAATAGGTGGGGCGTTCTGATTAACGCCACTCAGCGCCACGCAACACTTACTGTCGCGTGGCGGCAGCAAAGGACATGACTGGCACAGAGGATGCCGCTGTCACGTGATCCGTTTACCCTAGGAGTATATACCCTAACCCATGGCCACGTGACATACAAAGACTATATATTATGTGATAGCACCGACCGCTTCTTGGCGGAAAGTGAGAATGAAATAATACATCGGAATTGTACAATAAAATACTGAACAATACTTACCACTCCGTTCGCTTCCAATGTCGCATGGAGAGACGGAGAGCATATACCCCACTAAATAGGCCGGCAGTTGATAGCTTGTGAAACAAGTCCAACAGAAAACCCTCCCTCCTTCAACTCCAGGAAAGGTGGAGGAGCTTGTTACACACAGTTCAACAGACAGGACAGACAGGTAGACAAGGACGAGGACAGACAAAAAGGTTTATTCAGGAAGACAGTAAAGAATACTCAGAAGGGTAGTAAAAGATACTCAGAAACAGAAGACGAGGACGTTGCTTGAGGAGCAACGTTTCTACTACAGGAGGCGGTGGCGATTAGTAGGCAGAGACGAGACGCTAGCAAGGCTGAGTAAAATGGAATCTAACCAGGATCGACAGTTGCCCCGTGACAATAGACCTAGAAATGACTAACAGCAACGCGCACGCAGAGGCGGGGGAGGAGGAGGCCAACTTCCTGGTGGAGCTAATGGGAACAGGGAAGCCTACGGATGAAACTGGTACAATGAACGAGGCGCCTCAAGGGAAGCAGGCGGCAAAAGAAAGAAACAACGGTGGGCCATCCACCGAACGCGAATGCAACCTTGCCATGGCATACAAGTATATTGCCTCAGAGAAAAGGCAAGTGGAATTGAAGGGTAGCATGTAAAACATTAATGGAGACGGTGACAAGACGGACCACACAAAATGTGCTGGTCCTCGATCCCGGAAAGTCAACACTCCTTCACATTAAGGGCAGGAGGCGGATCACCGAAAACCCTCCTGTCATAATTAAAGGACTAGACGAGATCGAGCCCACACAGGCGAAGAAGTCAATGAGATGGTTGGGACTCCACATAGACGCCAAACTCCTCTTCAACAGACACACAGAGGAAAAGACAGCAAGAATTAACCGAGTAGCCAACAGTCTGAGATATCTAGCCGGGTGCTACAAGGGGGCGGGTACTGCAGGCATGCTGAACGCTGCCCGAGCTTGCGCCCTGAGCAAGGCGCTTTTCGCAGTGAGTGCATGGGTGGGAACTGAGACGACTAAAACAGCAGCGGAAAAATATAACGTCGCAATTAGAAACTTCTTGAGGGCAGCCCTACCTATGTATTGCACAACGCCGAAGGAATGCCTACACCATGCGGCAGGCTTCCCGCCAATTGAACTCCTGTGGGAGGATGAAAAAAGGAGGGAAGTCATAGGATGGCACACATTGGACAGTGAGTGAACATACACTGCGAGGAGCACAGTACAACCCAGTCGCGATAAGACTACGGAGAATGCTCCCAGCGGGAATGGAAACGCACAAAACACTGAGACCAAGAGTCACCGGCTCAAGCATGCCTTCTCGCCAGTGGCTTAGCAAAGAAAAAGAGGCAGACAAGCACAGGGAAGAAGTGGACATGGCATCCATAGGGACGCTTATAGCCTACTCTGATGGCTCAAAGGACGACAAGGGAAACGCAGGAGCGGGATGGGTCACCACCGTAAATGGAGCTACCCTGGAAACAGGACACAAGGCTCTAGACAAATGGATGGAGGGGGCAGACACAGAAGCGCACGGGGCCCTCAAAGCCACGAAAAGAGCCGTAACTCACACGGACGTCGAGGAAATCTATATTTGTCTGGACAATCAAGGAATAGTAGACCGGCTACGCAAAAAGGAAATGCGAAACAACACCTCTCAGGATGTCATCGACGAAACAAAACAGATCCTGAGCAAGTGGATGAGTGGGAACAACAAGAGACGCGTCCAAGTTCTCTGGGACCCAGAACATGTCGGCCTGGAAGGGAATGAACTCGCCGACGCACAAGCCAAGCTGGGATGCCTCGAGTGCAACCGTGAACCCCGCGTTAGCCTAACAAGGGCACAAAGGTGGAGAAGAAACCAACTACGTACGGAGTACGAATAATGGTGGAAAGCACAGGAAGGATACCGCCCGCTGGACGATATCCCCTGTGGCCCCCCCTTCCGAGTGCCGAGCTACAAAGACCTTGAAAGGACAGATTTGGGACATATTCTGGCAGCCAGGACGGGACATGGCGACTTCGACCAGTACCACGACCGCTTCGGTCACCAATTCCCGCGAAAGTGCACAAACTGTGACAACCCAAAGGTACGAGAACACCTGTGGACGTCCAGGGCATTGCCGAGGCCATGGAGTCAAAGGTTTACGAACAAGCTTTTAAAGGACACAAAGGCAGCTAAACACGTTGCTGGCGTTCTATATCGGAACCTGAAGCACCTAAAGCTAAGGTGATAACCGCAACCCAGCGGCATGAAAATGAAAAGAAAATAAAAAATAAAAGAAGGGAGAGAGGGTGGAAGGGGACTGAGGGAGATGACGGGAGGAAACGGACGGAAGAAGGAATCGCGGAGAGGACAGGGGGGGGACGGGGAGGTTTAAGGAAAAAGAAAAAAGGGACGAGAGCGTGAGGAGATATCAAGGGGACTCTATCGAGTGGGTGGAGGGTTCTTTCTCCGAACGCCCAAGGACTACACTAAACGGAGGAAACCGCTTTGCTACACAGAGGACAAAACCAACGTACTCCGCCAGGGACAACACCCCGTGCCGATAGCCGTTGGCCTCATAGACTATATTACTACATAGGTAGGGCGCCACAGACCAAAAACACCAGATAACCAATCCTGGAACCACACCCGGCAGGGAAGCCCTCGGGCAACGTCCAACGGAGAAAGCTCCTGGCCACAAGGCCGGACCTTGAAAAGTCAGGGGAGTTTTTCGAAGAAGACGTACATCTGCAACTGCCGACTGCCCGGGAGAGGCATAGGGGGACGATATCCTTCTACCCTCTTCCGTCCAGAACATGCCGTCGTATTGCTGTGGAAAACCAGTAGGTAGACATTAAATAGCACCAAAAAAAAAGAACCAGGTCCAAGTCCATCCTTGAGACCATGCCCACTAATAATTGGCTGCATCGTCTGAAACATCTGTAGACATCTACAAAACAAAAGCCTTGTTTGATCTTCTCCATTGTGAAGCGTTTCCTGCGATAACCTGACTTTTTACTTGATGTCACTGAGAACTATACACTCGGCCTACTAAGTACCAGTCCGTGTTTTGCCTGCACATGCCTTTCCCCAATAAGCACTATGTCGACATTTCAACTGTTTAATTGTTCGTTTGATATCCTTAGGTCGTCATATTGAACCGTCGCATGTTGACTTGAGACGATTGAAAAACCGGATGCTTCAAGCTTTTTATCCCAATATTGCGTCTGATACCCATGCGGATAGCGCGCAAGTGCGTCATGAAATATCACCTCCTCAAGGGCACTCACGATATCTGTGGGCTCACAGTCCCACGGCCGAGTGAGTCGACTGGTTGCTCTAAGACCTATATAAAGCTCTGTGAGACGCCCTTCTACCTCTTACTTCATCGCCATCCCATTCTTTGTTAATCTCCATCTCTCCAACAACCATCTCTTCCACATCTTCTTGACTTTTCCTTCTCAGAGATCCGTGATCTCTTCCGCTTCTTTATCCTTTTTTTCTAATATTCTATCCGTGTTCGTTTTGTTCAGGTGCTAGTCGTCTTCTTCTTCTTCTTCTTCTGCTTCTTCTTCTTCTTCTTCTTCTTCTTCTTCTTCTTCTTCTTTTGTCTTAATCATTTTATTCAAGAAAATCAATCTACTGTACTGCTGGTTCTACCTTAATCTGCCTTCCTAGCCCAGCCTTTAGTCTACAGGCCCATCCACTACCCCTACTTCTTCTTCTTCTTCTCAATTTCATCTTCTATTCTGTTGTTTGCTTTACTCTTGTTTCAACCATGAAAACTTCTCCCATCGCCCTCATTGCTCTTCTGGGCTCTGTGTCAGCCTATCCCTACGACCGCCGCTCCATTATCGGTCGTGAAGTGCCTCAAGAGCACTCTCATAACGTCTTCCTAGACATTGTTCGCACTTCCCTGAATCTCGACAACCCGCTGGGAATCGTTGACCCCGTCTTTGGTCTTTTGGGTAATGCAGCTGCAAAGGAAGGCGTCAAGACTACTGTCAATCTTGACTGCTTAAAGCAGCTGACTGCCGATCAGGCTTTTACTAATGCCAAAGCCATCGGCGACGTTCGTGGTATGGCTGGTGCCTTGATGTATCAGGCAATCGAGCGTAACACTGCCGGAGTTGGCACCAAGAGTGCGCCTTGCAATGAGGCCGCCGTCAATCCCGAGATTGGTGCATTGAGCTCGCATCAAGACCCAGCCTCGCCTGATGCTGCTGCTACAAACAAGGGCATCACCCTCGAGCTGGCAAAACAGCTTGCTCTGATTGGCGTCGACCCTTTGCTCGCCCTCGAGTCTGGCACCTTTACACCTGGTGATGTAAGTCTTCATGCATCTCTCTATCCCGTAGTCTCCTCTCTTCTTCCTCACTCTCTAATCATTTTCATCTAATTCTAACTATAACAGCTTTCCGATACTACGGGCAAAGGCAATACCTGCGACACCCTAGATGATGAGCCGGGCTGTATCTTTTCACAACGTTTGTTGGTTCTTGATGCCAGTCCCGATGAGATCAATGCTGCTGTGGCGAATATCCAGCCTACGTTTACCGGCACGGGCAGTATCAGCGCTACTGACGTTTCCTTTGATGGCCTCCCCGTAGCCAGCAACGGAAACGGTGGAAACAACCCTGTCGCTGATATCAGAGCCACGGATCAGGCTACCAGCACTCCCACTCCAGCCCCCACTCCAACCCCCACCCTAACCCCTACTCCTACCTCTACCCCCAAGTCTAGTAAGAGTGCCAACCCTGGCACTAACGGTAGTGGTGGCAGCACAACCCCGGACACTGGATCCGGATCTAGCTCTAGCACTGCCTCTGGTACCAATATTCAAACATTCACCGGAAGCCTTGGCGGCCTTCCTCCTCCGGTTATCCAAACCACTGGAGACCGCCCTTTCAGTGTCAATGGCAACACATTTACCGGTGCGAACGCCGCCCTTGGCCGCTCCTGCGATATCCAGCACAATGCCTGCTCGCGTGCTGCCAACTCTGGTACGTTGAGTGGCGGTCAGTCTCAGTGTGAGACGCAAAATGCCGACTGTCGCGCTGCCATAACCCGCCGCGCCATCCGCCGTGCCTTGAAGCCTATCCCATACACTTCTATTGCCATTTCAGCCCGGGCTGCTTCCAACGGTCGGTTTGGCACGTGCTCCGACCCCACCATCATCTTTGGTGTACCCAAGGACCGTTCTCAGAACGCATTCTCGCCTAGCAATGAGGCCGATTTCAACCACGGTTCAGCACTCAACATTGGCGTCATTGCTGGATTCATTTGCCAGCGTCTGCAAGATAGCTGCAAGGCCGATGCTACCACGGTAGCTTCTTGTGCTCAGGCCTCAACCGCCGCCGTTTCATCTCCACAAGACCAGACTGCTGCTGATGCCTTTAACAATATTATTACTGGAACCACCACTAAGTAGTCTTGCTGCTAGCGATAGCACAAATAATAACAGCCTCGATTATACGGGCTGTTCCGTTTTTCCTACAGCTACCTCCAGCACCACGACTGCGTTTTCCGCTCTCACGAATTAAGCATCAGCATGTAGATGCAGATGCAATGTGTATGATGGTTTCTCACAATACGATTATGGTCCGAAACCTTTGTATCAATAGCACTACTGTATACTTCAAGCCAGTTCTATACATATAATCATGTTCTACGTCCTTTCCGGACAGCCGATGGTAAACAGGGTTCTTATCATGACGTTCGTATAGTCTGGACATTGAGGTGAAGAACATTTGAATCAGTCCAAGCCCGCACTTCAACCGAGAACTAGAGTAATAAACAGTATCGGGAAGCCACATACTCCTCTTATTTCGTTGGAAACTTTGCCTTCCTTTCTTATCATTGTAGAATCTCTAAACATGTAAGATACCTGTCAGTGGGACGCAACTATACCAGCTACTTGACACTCAATAACAATCAACACTACACACATATGGTGTCATGACCTCCAAGTCTACGGGCAGTATTCACCGCATGAAGCAATCATTTCCACCCATGAAGGGTGTCTAGCTAGATTCCAGGTTGAAATTCCATTGCTGTGCCAGAGATAGACGAGGGGGGCTAGCCGATAGGGAAGAAGTTGGCAATTTATTACAGGAAGCCAATGGGGGTGAATAAGGACGACAGAAATAGGCCATTGCTCGAATGGCAGTGGTAAAACGTAAGCTTCTTCAGCGATCCAACGATATAGATGATAACAACAGACACGCAATTAGTTAGTGCTATGGTAAGCTCTAAATAGCTTCGTCTCTGCCCCTAGCAGATGAACGCTATTGGTTACTTGGGACAGCATTACCAAATGAAATAGGAGGAGTCTTGTCGATCACGCTGGCAGAAGATACACAAGCTCACTCCTGCCATGTCGAGAACAGGTGAAACGTGACCCAGACAACAGACCTACTCCATATGTAGCAGGCAACTATAACATATATTGAACAACATACACATATTACCTTGCTGAATGGCCAATAGTGGCAATAAGAGGTCAGCCCCAAGCAATGCCGTCATTTAAAAGCAATCATTCTTTGCATCATACGAGCCATTCAAGTGGCCGGTGGTCATATCCTCAGCTCTATCTTAAATATTTGTATTTTTCTTTAAGCTAACTAGTTCCCCTATGTCTTACTCTACCCACTCAGTCAGTGACGCTTCAATATTATATTAGTTACATCAAGTAATATAAGAACTATCGCTA
Organism: Ceratocystis variospora; assembly: GCA_038407165.1. NCBI lineage: Eukaryota > Fungi > Ascomycota > Sordariomycetes > Microascales > Ceratocystidaceae > Ceratocystis > Ceratocystis variospora. The sequence continues at coordinate 7,479 of JAXHKN010000166.1, forward strand.
CTCAAGTAACTTTACTGGAGTTTCTGATCCTCGAAGTAAGCTTACTGCCTGGTATACGTTTTTGAAAGTAACGTATTATAATTCTAAGGGGAATTTGTAACTTGGCATTAGGATCCAACAATGCTCAGCTCGAATGCCATGATTCTCTTGCCATGCAGTAAATTTAAATCCGATGAAGATGACACAATCGCAGAAGCAAACGAGCGCAACCTTTGCGCCTGATATTAGTGGTTTCTGTGCTCCTTGACGATGATACGCTGGCGGCAGCCAAAGCACCCTTTGACCATCCTTGGTAATCCATATTCCATTATTTTTGATCCCATAAATGTAGCAGCCAGACCAAATCTGGAAACATTGATGTATTGATGGCATTGCAGCTGCCATCGGAGTTTCTCCGCCTAGAAATCTACCTTCTGCAATAAGACTGTGGTTAGTATGGCCTATTGAAAGGCACTATATACACAGGCCGAAACTAGCATCCCAGATTCTTTCTGTCTTGTCAGGAGACTCTGGTTCTAGCTGGCGTCCATCGTTTGGGATGACCACTTATGTTACTGTATCGTGATAGCTCTCAAGGGTGAGTGAGTAGACATGATCTAGAAGTAGCATCTAAAATTTGGACTGTCATGCCATCTGATTCTGACACTAGTCACTGTTTGTCGTTTAAAAACACCATTTGAGCCACATTTTTACTATACCTTTCAAGAGTTCTCAGGCGAACATCCCAGCTTTCACCAACCTCTACTTTCGGCTCAATCCACTCGGGCTGTTCAAGGCTGGATGCTGTCTCGTTAAGCTTTTGGGAGGAGTGGTACATACGTCTAAAGTGAAGCAACTCCGATGACTTGCCCATGGGAGAAAGTATTATTCGATGGTGAATAAGCCATCGAAGAACAGAAAAGAAAACAGGGGAATCTTGTGAAGCACTTGGCTCCTTGAGGTTTAGTAGGACTAACATTTGTCCCTTGGTCCCACTTATTCAACTTAGTTGCTGTACTACGTACATGTACCCTTCAATTCCCTTGCTGCCAGTAGAATGGAATCTGACACATGTACTTGGTATTCCAAACAGACCCTCTGACTGTTTGATAGTTCCGTGTTTTCCTTGAGAGCCCGCTAGTATAGGGGAAACTAGCCGTCATTTGAGGGACAGTCCCTAGAGCAGCGACCCACACCTAGCCTATCGATCGTCTGCCATAATTGTATAACTAGCTGTAAGCCTAGCACTGAAACCCAGCTAGCTGAGCAGAGTTTGCTTCAAAAGACAAGAAGCATTGTGACTATTGGGCGTTACTATACACTGTTCGATCTATGCTGGGACATAGATGGGCTCGCTGGTGATTGCTGTACCATGTTCAATCCTGTCTCCAAAGTCAGGATGAACCAATCACCTCGTTGTTGACCATCATTAATCTCAGCTCTCTGCCAAGAACTCCATCACAGTGTTCTTAGACGACAGTCAGAATTCGGATACCGTACTGCTTGTTCCACTGTTTGGTCTCCCTGCCTCGCTCTCCAACTACTAGTCATATCCCCTTCTAGGGATCTCGGTCCAATGCTAAGATTTTATGCGATGATTACCCTATACCCTGCGGGCAACAAATCATTCAATAGCTCGCTTGCACGTGACGATAGCTTTAAGTAGGCCTTTGTCCTCTTTTTTTGGAGCCAATAGCAGCGATAAAGCCTCTGTATCATGGTTTTTCTGGCCACACTTCCTGCAGGGAATGAAGTTTACTTGTGGCCACATGTAGTCTCCTTCAGTTGTCTGATTACTTTCTCAATTCATGCCCTTTGTTTCAATAGTAGTCACATGTTAGTTGATAATAGCAATGTATCCTGTTAGGGTAGGACCTAAGCCGTCACTCCCATTGATGCCCCTTAGCAAGGGCCACGTAGGCTCGCCGTTGTCCATACTCTGTGCTGCTGGCTTTCACCTTTCGATAATTGCTTCAGTCAAGTTTCAGCCATATAGTCATAGCTACTGATCCACCAGGTGGCATCTTTAACGATGCCATTCTTCTTCCGTGGGCCTTCCCAGCTCATGTTCTTTGCAGGCCAACCCAGTATCCCTTGAGCCTACTAAAAAAGACTTTTGATATCGTTTGCTCGCTGTTTATATGTGTCGTCATGTGCGCATTTCCGTAAGTGCCCTTATCGTTGCTGTCGTTGCGGTCGTCACCTACCGCTCCCATTTGCAGTGACTATTGTTCAGCAGTTTTACAGTACATTTCCGATACTTATATTATGTATTATGTGATAGCACTAAACGCTTGCTAGCGAACAGTAAAGTTGATAGATGTATCTCACGTGTGACCCATGGTTAATACTAGACTCTTAGGGCCTATGGTTACGTGTCAGCGCCATCCTCTGCTCCAGTTATGTCCGTTGCTCCCGCCACGCGAGAGTGATATTACGTACCCCTGTGTCTACAACGAGCATTTCTATCCAGCTACCCCTCATGTGTCGTTAAGCATGTACCTACTTAGTTGTCACCCGATAATAGGGAACTCCTATGTTCTATCATCAACTATTATTAGTCAGTAGCCCAGCACCACGCAATGCGCTGTCTCTTACGCAGACCCTAAGCCCCGTGTCTCAGCCACGTGATTTATTATCGGTTATACTACGGGTATTCTCTGCCTAGTGCGACAGCCCATCTTTGCTCCCAGCCTTGTCCTCCTTCTTGCCAGATGCCTGCCATGATCACCAACATTCTCTGCCTTCTTCTTATTTCCTAGTGACACTCATCTAATCTAGTGTCGAGCCTACTATCGTCACATTCTCGCCACGCCTAACTTCAGCACTCTGTCTCATGTAGGCGGAAAAAAGCAGCGCTCCGGTTGGCATTCACTCTTGCTTGAACGTGTGACTTATTAACTGTCTACTGACACTTTTTTTACTACTTCGCAACAACAAGGCGCATTCCCTCCCTAGCCTAGGGCTTTATCCTACCGTTCGCTACGACTGAATTCTCCAAAAACACCCCTTAGAATACCGCCAAGTTTTGTCAGCCATGCCGGGCTCAGAGGACGGAGAAGTTTCTGAGCGCTACAGCATAGGCGCATTCAGGAAGGCATCTTCTTCCACACTGTCGGGCTCAACTGCTAGAACCTACGTTGACCGTTCTTATAGACATGGTAATGGCTATGGAAATGGCTCTGCTTCTCCCGATCGCCGTTCCAAATCGCCATTCGCGAATCATCCAGCTCCTTTCCGACACACCCGATCGCCGACTCGGAGCAACAACCGCAGCGGCCGCCCTCGAGACAATTACAGCAACGGTCGGCGCTTTGAAGATCCTCGCCGCCTACGCCACTACGACGACCTTGACGAGCCAAATTCCCGCCGCAATGGTAAACGTGATTACTATGAAAACCGCGACCGGGACTGGGGTCGTGAGGATCGCTATGACCGTGGCAACGCACGCGTAAATAAGCGCCCGCGAAACAGCAGCCGTAGCCGCAGCCGCTCGCCGCCTTCGCCCAACGACAAAAGCCGAGGCCCGAGCCTTCGCAGTAATGGACACATGCGTGACTCTATTGATCACTCTCGTAAGACCGATTCTGTGTCTATCTTGGATAAGTCTGACGATAGCTCTAAAAAGGACAGACAAGTTGCTTTCGCTCTGCATGGAGACATCGTAATGCCTACAGATGAGGCACCAGAGGTCCCCGAACCCGCGCAAATCGACGAAGAGGCCGAAATTGAACGCCGCAAACGTCGCCGCATTGAGCTTCTTTCTAAGGCCCAAGCTGCTGCGGCATCCCCGACCCCAGAATCAACGTCGCCCTCGGTAGCTTCTTTAGCCACGCCAGAAAACAGCCAGCCCCTCCTTCAGCCTCCTACATCACTTGTCTCCGAGCTTGGCTCCCCAGCAACACCCATGTTCTCGGAAGAAACCAGCATGATGAACAAATTTACATCTGCCCTTGTAGATGACGGCCGTGCGGCTGCCGACTACGATCCTATTGTCGATAAACAAAAAGACGTGCTTCGAGATGAGCTTCGCCAAACACATCAAGAGCCCGATCCTATTGCAGCCCCACAAGACCAGGACGACGATGAAGACGACATGTTCGCCGATGACTTTGATGTTTCGGCCGGGAAAGCGAAGGCCGTTGCCGATACAGAAGGTGCCGGAGGTCTTCTCGAAGAGGTGGACAAAGATGGCTACTACAAGATTCGTATTGGCGACATTCTCGCGGGTCGATACCAGCTCCAGTCTACTCTTGGTAAGGGAATGTTCTCTGGAGTTGCGCGAGCTATAGACTTGACGACCAAGGAGCTTGTGGCAATCAAAATCATTCGCAACAACGATGCCCTGCGCAAAGGCGGTTTGACCGAAGTAAGCATTTTACAGAAACTGAACGAGGCCGACCCTGACAACCGCAAACACATTATTCGTTTTGGGCGGTCGTTTGAACACAAGGGTCATTTATGTATGGTTTTTGAGAACCTGAGCCTGAATCTACGCGAGGTTCTGAAGAAATTTGGCAACAACGTGGGCATCAATCTCAATGCCACAAGAGCATACGCCTACCAGATTTTTGTTGCACTTGCACATATGCGGGCGTGTACGATTATTCACGCCGACCTAAAGCCCGATAATATATTGGTGAGTCAAATCCGCTTGCTTGCTTGTCTACTTATCCCCCTTTCATCGCCTATTTTGAGCCGTCCCTCTCTAACATGCTATTTTTTGTTCTTTTTTTACCCTGCCTTTTAGGTCAACGAGAATCGCAAAGTCCTCAAGATTTGCGATCTTGGAACTGCTGTTGACCGTTCAGATGCAGCCACCTCGCATGACGAAGTAGCCCCGTACTTGGTCAGTCGTTTCTACCGTGCCCCTGAGATCATCCTTGGTATCCCGTATGATTATGCTGTTGACATGTGGTCCATTGGCTGCACTCTATATGAACTATATACCGGCAAAATCCTATTCACCGGTGATAACAATAACCAAATGCTCAAGGCTATTCAGGAAGTGCGTGGGCGCATCACGCCCAAGATGTTCAAACGAGGCCAATTGTCCGGTGCCCATTTCGATGACAAGGGAAATTTTATCAGCGTGGAAACAGACGCGGTATTAGGCAATGCCACAGTCAAAATTTTGCCCGTAGTCAAGCCGATACGTGACCTCCGCCAACGGCTAATGAAGACTGCCACTGACATGGGGGAAGCTGAAACTCACGACCTAGCATTGTTTGTCGATCTGTTGGAGCATTGTTTGGCGTTGAATCCTGACCGGCGGCTACAGCCAGCAGAAGCCTTGAGACATCCATTTTTCAAGTCGCGGCTAGCAACGTAGGCCAGAGAGGTCTTCAAATCAGACCATTATATACATTTTGAGTGACTTGGAAACACTGCAGGGTTGAGAGTGACTTGCTCCGAAAGATACAAGCCCGCTATGCGTACGTACAGGCCAAGACCTGCCCGGAGGTTAACTAGTTGAGATTATGCGAAATAATACAGATATATAGATATGGTTCAAGTACCACACCCAAATAACCCTCCGCTTACCGCAGGCACCACAATACAGAAGTCTTGATACTACATCTAACCAATGTCTTGAAATTTGAGTCACAATACTGAAGCAAAACACACGTACACAGCTCAGGTCTCGATTTGGGCCAATCACCGGCTGCGCTCCGAAAGGGACGACTCGTCAGTCTCTTGATAATTTGCACAAGTGGTATGACGTTGTCATACTGAGCACCACTCGTCAGATTCGCACGATTTCTACCCCTTGCTTCATCGGGACATTTCAGTTGACCCTCACTTGGTGTGAGGCTCCCTTGGCATCCCTTCATATGCATTGCACCTCTATATGGAACAATTCACGCCTGTAGTCTCTCCTTTTTTTTTCGATTCTTCTATTGTGCCTTCCCTTGCAAGCGTGATAAACCGTCCGACACTAAGGGCTTCTAGGCCAAGGCATGGTTATGCTGCGTGAGGTATATTAGTCCTCGCGTGCAAGGGAAGCAGTAGCTCTATCTTCTAGAAAGTCAGTAGTATCCTCATACTAGTGCTACTTGGCATCAATTATACCGGTAGCAAAATAAGAGAGAAGAAATGTTTGGTTGAGCCAGGTTCGCTTCAGGCGGTTGTTTTCATCTGCAAAGGCAACATAAGAGCAGCGCATTTGCCACTTGCCTCTTGGGCGCGTGGACGCCTAACGGCTTCTCTACTATATACGCTCTTAAGACCGCACCACACTAGCGTTGGAGCGAGCTCTGATGACTAGATGATCATGCACAGGAGAACATGTTTCTAAAAGCAGAGCCCCTCCTGACAGAAATGAACCCTGATTAGAGGCCCACAGTCAAGGTGTTGCTTATTCTTCACACGCTTGCAACTGCACAAGCTTGGTTGGCTCAAATTTGTCGCCCCATTTATTCTTGGCGCCTTCTATTGGCCTTCTGTGGGGACTTCATGGGATGAGGGGCCAACCTTTTGTGGACTTGGTCCACATTGAAATTGAGCTTGACCTCGACCTCGACCTCGACCTCGGCCTCGAGCTCAAGCTTTTTTCATCGGTTGTTTGTGTGCACTTTCCCTCTCAACACGCCCCAGTTTCCTATTTCGGCCGCCTGTCTGTTTCTGTTTCTGTTTTATTTTATTTTATTTTATTTCTATGTCATTTTTTGTCCTTCTTCTATAATAGTGCGCCGGCCAGGCACGCTTAACTTTTAGTTTGATATACGGCTATACGCTGCCAGGCAAACTATCATGGCAGGCTGGTCTTTTTTGACTTTTTTTCATGTGCTAAGTACTGTACCATACCATGTGGCTTGGTCTTTTGCATCCTGATATCTCGCTGTGCCATGCCGTTCCTGTTACTCAGACAGATACTTCTATCTATGTGTCGGTCTCGAACAAATCGTACCATGCTGTACAACCTAATGTCGGTACTTGCTCCAGCGCTTAACTTCCTCACTAACTTGTAATGGTTTTCGGACCACGTTTGCCCTCAGAAGTCATCAGTCACACTCTCAAATAAAATTGTACATTTGTGTCACATTATGCTTGAGGCGAAACGCCTCTCCCCCCCCCTACCCAGCCATATTCACTGATGTTGGTGGCGGGTACGCTAATCACCAAGCCAATGCCCTGCCTCACTTCCTTCAGTCTGGCAATGCAACAGCGCGTAGCATCGAGACCTCGTACTTGACCACTTCTTCGTCAAAATATTAGAGGAAAATAGAATAAATAATAGGGGGTGCGGAGACGAGGGAGGGGGGAAAGTCAAAAAGGGACTATCAGTATTTCCCTAACTACCCAACCAGCTTCCAAACTATCGATTTTCTAAACTGCCTGCCATCAGCCCGGTGGACAAGACACAATATGCCCGCTGCCCTTAATCTACAGGCTGTGTTTGAGAGGGCAACGATGCATAATAGCTTGCTTTCTTTTGGTCCGACCGCGAGGGGGGCTCTTGGTCGCATGTCTGTTCTCACTTGAGCAAGTATGACGAAACTTGATAACCCCCAAGCTAAGCTAAGCCTATGTCTGCACAGGCTGAAACTTGGCATATTTCTTGTCATTTGTTTCTTGTCGGGTAAGCTCACAAATCGCCATGATATCTCTGCGCCTCGCCTTAGCATACGGGTTTTTTATTTCTCCTTTTATCTTGCTCAAAAATAAAATTAGAGTATTGCATGTGGTGTTATCTTCAACACATGTATGGTACCCTACCAATCACTGTTACGGGTTCAATGAGGCCAGGCTAGGCTAGGTTAGAACGTCAAGATAATCATTCCCAAGCTCGTGACCCGGCCGCTCAAGTCATGTATGTGAGGCCCACTTGTAATAACATCTCCTGGTTTGCTCCCTGGATGTGAATCTCCTGCCATTCCGAAACTCGTTTTTCTTTTTCTTTTCTTTATCTTTTTTTTTCCAGCAGTTTATTTCTGACTTTCTGATCGACTTGCATAGAAACAACTAAGCCTCGCTAAGAAAGCCTCGCAAATAAAAAGAACGCGCCTGTCCACCCACCGTATAGGAGAGGCCGCCGAGACAGTAATACAGCAAAGAAACGAAGTTATATTTCTGTATCTTTGGCGCAGATTGTGATGTTTCTTTTTCTACACATAGCTCCCGGCCGAGAGACACTCCCTTGCAGGTATTGCTGAGCTTCAGCATACTAGTACAGGCTGCGGGTCACGTGGTCATTCGAAACAAAGATGAGACTGTTGGTGGCTGCCGCATTTATTACTCATCTTGTGGACTGCCTGTCCTATTACTTAAGACAGGCCTGCAGGCATTAACGCATGAAAATAGGGCGAGACTAGAAATGGCGGTCAGCGTCAATACGTAGGACGTGCAAAAGAAAATGGACAGATATAAGTGAGGAAGAGTTATCTGCGTATAAAATTCAAATATAACGAAAAAGAAAGCTAATAAAGCAAACATACATAAAAGAAAATAGAAAAAATAAAGCAAAATACCGAGGGCACCGACAACCAGCGCCCGTTCATCTCCAGTCATTGCGAACATAGGTGCGACTAATGCTGGGAAAGAAAGTGATCAACTCTTAGAACATGCTGGATTGGCCTCGCCTCGTACCCTATCAATGGCGGCTCTTGGACATCACCTAGCAAAGCTGTTGCCTTTGCCCCCTTTCACTGCATGCAGTGGCATAGCTGCCCTGGTTCCCTGGCTAATAGGGAACATATTAACAAACAGGAGACCGAAAAGTCTTTTTTTTTCTCCCTTTTCCTTAATTGACAACGTTTAACGCCCGCAAGATCTGCGTGATAACCCCCCTCTAGTTTTGTGTACGCTGACTCTCTAACGTCGGTCTGTGTGTGATCAACTGGCTTTTTTCTTTTTTCTTTCTTTAGGTGACATCGTCGCATTAGCATGCACTATTTTCCCTGCTTACTTGCAGTTTTTTTTGCCTTTGCCTAGCATGAGTTGCCAGCCCACCTACATCTACCCCCGCAGTTGCCGATCTATTCTTACCTAACGCATAGGTTGGATGTAATTCCCGCCACAAAGTCATTGAGTAAATTTGCTTTGGCACTTCATCTTGTTGTCATCAAGGTTCAGAATCCGACTGCAGCTGCACCGTGGTATGCACCTGCGCCATATATTGTCTGTGGTCCATGGCTGCAGCTGCGATGGGCAGATGGCGGCTACTGACAATAGCTAGCCCCTGAAAGAGAGGGAGGGGGGAAGTGGTTAGAAAGACGGACAAGTAACGAGCCCATTCATTTGTTTCTTCGGTTATAACAAGACTGGTACAGACGGATCCAGCACCGGTTTTGCCTATCCGGGTTAGAACATCTGCAAGCTACCCCTCCCTTCACTAAGCCACAGCCATCACCCGAAGAGCGAAGCTGACAGGTAGATATGGGTATCTTGACGAGGGAGAACGATGAATGGACTTGCGTGAATGGAGAAAAAGACCGTATTGAGTTAGGTTGAATGGTGAATGCCACGCCCCTAGCGACAAGCGTGCTCTCTCCCCCAGTTAGTGCTGATCAAAGACCAGGCCTTTCGTTTTCTTTTTGTTTGTTTTCGTCATTCACTGCGCATAGATAGAGTTCCTTTGACGGCCTCAAAAGATAGATACAAAAATACAATACGCAGATGATACCAGGACGCTGTGGAATCAAAGGCGTGTAACCTTGCCAAATTCAGGTGACAGGGAAATTACAAAATGCGACATAGGCAGCAGGAAGCTACCCCAAAACACAGGGAAAATTGAGGAATAAAGTTCCGCGAAGGCAATTGCGTCGCCCGCTCGACGTTATTGCCTAACAGTGCCAAGACAGAACCTGCAAGTGGACAGAGTAAATCAGCCACAGACATATTAGGGTTTGCCCCCCTTGCTGCTTGAGCGGCTTAGACCTGTCCGTGTCCAAGAACGAATGTCGTCCGGCTCAGCTGAAGCCATGATCCAGTTCCATTTCTTGTTTCGTCTTGTGCGGCAGTGCGGTACTTTCCAACACACACACACACACACACATACACAAACAGGTTTCCGCATTCTTTAAGTGCACTTCCGTTATAGTCTGCACAGCTCTTGCCTGAGATGAAACTGCGAAGCAACCCCCAGGGCCTGAGCATTAGCACAAAACTACGTCAAGTCCCTCCAACCTTCCGTGTGCCAGGTCGTGCTGCTGGTGATCTGCTGCTGTTAGAGGATACGGCAAGGCCAAGCCAAGTCAGACCCATGCTGCCTCCAAACAGCCCAGTCCCCTCCCCCTTTCATCGCCAAACCCTATCTCCACACAGCATATTGCCTCTTGTCTCTAACATCTGGGCTCTTAGTGCTCCTGGCCTGGCCGTATTTTGCGTCCTTCTTGCAGCTTGCGCTGTTATTATTAGGTGACATCATAAGCTACTACGCGAGCAGGCAAGGGATGATCCTAATAAGATTCTAGTTTGCGCCCGCGTGTTATGGCGTGGGCGTGATGTGATTATTACTTTGAATAGGCAAGGCAGGCTGGTAGCTGCTTAGAAGGCACTTGCTATTGTTATTTAGAAATGGCCAGGCTGAGCTTCATGCGACTACTACTACCGCTTGTGGTATACGAATTATAGTTGCATGCATGCCATATTACATGTACATGCTGTGCTGCATATGGGATAGTATGGGTCAGGGAACAAGTGATATGAGTGGCTGTTGGGAGCTATTAGCTTCATCTCCTCCTTGGCAATAGGCTACAACCTTCAAAGAAAATCTAGGCTTTGGGGAGAAGAACGCTAAGGGCAAAAGCGCCGAAGCCAAGATGATGCTGGCTGGTGTGAGCATGATATTTTTGTATACATGTGGATGGGCGCCCATGCCGTCAGACCTAAAGCGTCATACAAAAGTATATATTCTCAGCGTGGGGAGGCTATTTCGTCGATGCAAGGGAAATGCGCAAGGACGTAATACGGTAGCTGCTAGAATACGGAGGCGATTATAGATAGTTCTGCACCAAACCAAAGAGGGATTAGGATTCTGGGAGAGCGAAGCCTGAAAGAAAGGCCTTTGGAGAAGGGCTTATCGCAGGCGACAACGACGACGATCCTGGAAAGACGCAAACGACCATGACAAAAAAAATAAAAAATAGCCAAAGCTGCAAAAATCTAGTCTTTTAGGGACTGGGGAAAGGAGCACTGTGTTGATTGGCATTGAGCAGGTAAGCTGGCTTTCAGCTGTAGATCAATAGTCCTTTTTTAGTCGTTGATGCTCGGGTTAAGTGGCAGCACTCTAGAGTGGTGCTACCATCAGTAGTAGTAAGCGTGTGCCGTGCTCTCTAGATAACAGCACTGAGCCTCATTATCATTGCGTCTATCCCGCCGTAAGTTTTACCTGTGTCACAAGTCACCTGAACATCTCAACAGGACGTGCAGGTTATGTATGGCGGGAGTTCCGGCCTGTAACTGCCAGCAAGTTATGTAGCTCGTCTAGGACATCTTCTTACTGTTTGTCATGGGCCCTGCCTTTAAGCAACGATATGCGTAACGACGGCTTGCGTAAATCAAGGTCCATGTCTGACCGGCCTCACATAGAATTTGCAAGTAGTGCATGTTTGGGATTGCCATTCACGAACCTTAGCGCATTGAAGCTCGAATGAAATGGAAATGGAAATGGGCATAAGCCGCCACCTTTTCCATGTTGGACCACCCGATGTGCGGTTTTGGGCCTAGTTTTTTTTGTTCCTTGCTCCTTTGCTACTATATCCGAAGGCCCCCAAGAGTGCAAAGAATTTCGTTCGTTCGCCGCACAAATCCCACATTTGCTAGTGGTTAGTAAGGTTACTAGGCCAGTTTCATTTTTAGAAGTCCGTCTAGATTCCATTCGGGGATTGGCAACAGAGCTAACAGCAAACGCCAGACCGCTCAATGGATGGCCGTTGGACGAGTTGGCGATCCGCAAAACGACTGTGCGTATGTACAGTACATGTACGTGTATGGGCACACGCAATGTGTGTGTGTGTGTGTGTGTGTGTGTGTGTGTGAGGAGCAAGCAGGTCTGTATGTACTGGGTACTGGGTACTAAGAAGGTATGCATAAGGGTCATGCAGTAATATGCGAGCTGTTTTTTTTTTCTTTCTCTTCGTCTCGTCACCTCGAATCGGGGTAGGGGCGCGAAGCAGGCCCATGTCAATAAGAGCCAGGAGAACCATAAGAAAGAGGCCAGATAGAGGCACAGGCAAAGCCAACACCAGCAAGTCCGGCCGCGAAACATCATGTTCCTTATTTTGCAGTCCCGTTATCTCGTTTTGTTCGCTTTGTCCCTCAGATCATCCCGCTGCACTATCTATGTGTCCAAGAAAACAAGTGCTTCTTAGCTACGCGGCTTTTGATTTAGGCGGGGGAAATAATTCTCTTTGATACTGAGACAGCTCAGATATGGCGGGCGGACTGACAAATCGAAGGATCAGGCAAGCAGGAGATATGTGTAGAGGAAACGCCTACGCCTGCAAGACTTTATCGCGTTGAGATATCATATCACTGCCTACCACGTGACTAGACGCTAGAGACCCTAACTCAGCACGGTCTGCCACCCCGCTTTTGCGACCGCACTTTAGCCATTAACAGCCGTGATATATACTGTATTATGCAGCAGCCAAAACTCTTCCACCTCAAACAATATTCGCCTCTTCGTCTTGCTTCACAAGTTCTCCCACCCTAAACTGACCAACTACTGAAACTGTGACTCTTACCTAACTTTATTGGCGTCTCGCAAATCCTTCGCAAGCCATCTGACAAGGATTCCGGGCCCCCGTTCTTCTGTTTCCCTCCTTCTATCTCGCTGCTCGTGTCCTAGGACCCAAAAACAAACAAGACACGGGTCAACTGTGAAAGCCACTAGGCAATAGAACAGCGCAATGCGGTACGGCGCAGCGCAGCACGGCAATGATCCATCCAGCAAGGCTACCCTACCTACCTACCTTCATCCCTCCCATTGTGTTTTGAGGCACGCTGCAAACCACGCTGTGTTGCACAAATTGCCTGACCAGATTTGCGAGGCTGAGGGCGAGGCTCAAGGGAGACTCATCGACAGCAGCATCGCATGAGGATTGCTTACCAGGCGCTGTACAGCACAAAGAGAGGCATTTGCGGCGGTTGGTCGAGAAATGGATAAAATAAAACCAAGCAAAAGTGCAGATAGGCAGCAGCCGTTGTTTCCTTCAAAGCCTGGATCAAAGATGCAACAACGACTGGTGCTGTGCTGACACTCTGCCTTCTTTCTTCCGCTGGTCTTGGTTGATACAAGTACAAGACACCAAACCGCACATTTCGGATTGGCGATTAATTGTTTGACTTGATCGATTGGCTCTGCGCTTTTTATCACCCACCACTGCATGTGCTGACTAGGTGGTCCAAACTCGCTGTGCAAACGCCCGTCTAGGGTCTGCCCTCCCCTTCTGCTCTCTCCCCTGCCATTTGGCTGGCCCTGGCTTGCTGGCTTGCTGGCTTGCTGACTTGCTGGCTTGGCTGCTAGTCCTTATCCAACACGGGTGCGAATATGGCTCCAGCACGGTGCCGGTTGGGGGAGAGAGGGGGGCGCTCGCTCGGTGCTTATTTTGCCCTTTTGGTCTTCTCTTCTAGCCTTTGCTCTTTGATTTCTACACTGTTCTCTTTCGCGCTGCTCGTGTCTTTGCCTCTCACGCACGCTTGATCTATATTCCTTCTTCCCTCACGTTTCTTTTTTCCTTTTTCCTTGGGGCCGGCCTGAATGGCTTGTGCCGCCCTGCCTCTGCTTGATTCCTGCAGCCATGTTCTCATTCATTTGATTGGGAACGTTGGAAGCAACTCGAAGAAAGAGCATTGGCCACCTTGCCCCCTGCCATGCCCTCCCTCTCTACTCCAAGGGCGTCTGCGGGCGCGCATGGAGTGTACCTATCAAGTTCCATTTCTCTCCGCCTCTTGGCCTGTCTCGGTTTGCAGACCAAGCCCTTCACTTCACACTTCCTTCTTCCTTGCTGTCTTCGCTTTTTTCATTTTTAATTTTTCGTCGTGGCGGATAACGAGGTATAATACCCGGTCAGCCCCCATCTCGGGCTCGTGAGCAAGCCATATTGGTCTTTGTCCCCCCGCTCTCTCTGTCTGTTTTATACTGCCTGTCTCTCTCCCTATTTGCCTTGACCTCCGTCACGCCTATCTTCAACACAACCTTCTGAGAAGCTCTTGAGTCACTGCAATAGCTCGCACAAAAACCAAACATTTACATTTCCCCTCCGCCCTCTGTACAATCTTAAGGGCACCTTTTTTTCCCTCATAATTTTATCTTTTTTCTTTCTTTTTTATTCTTTTCTATTTTATCCTTTGCTATTATTATTATTATTATTATTATTGTTATTTATTTATTTCGTTTCTTTTTCTTTAATACCTTCTCTTCCCTCCTGCACACTCTTGCTCAGGATTCTTCTCATATTTGTTCCTCTGTATCTTGTCTGATCTTCCTTATAAACCGCCAACTCGCCACATTCCTTTTTCCTCTCCTCTCCCACTTACCCTTGACGAACCCTAACGGCATTGCGTATTTGTTTGTGTTCTCACCTCCTTCAAAAACGTCCTTCAACGCCGTCCAGAATTCATTTTCTTCACTCTCGGTTCCTTATCCCATCATCAACATATCATGCACCATGTGCAGCAACCAATTAACAGCCGTTTCCACTATGCTGCGGTAGATGCCCCATCCGTATGCGGTAACTCTATGCCATGCTTCCGGCCTTGTTCCCCTGTAGACTCCGGCTATGGATCTTGCCCTCCCGCCAACCTCATGTCTATACCGCCCAGCAACAACAACTTGTTATGCACGCCGCCACCCCCGGCTGACCGCATTGGCATGATTTTGCGAGTCCCAAATCATGATCTGAAGCTGCGACTGTTGTCTATAATTGGCACTGGTGCGTATGGCGTGGTATACTTGGCGCAGGCCATTGGCACGGACAAGAACTATGCCGTCAAGGTCCTTAACAAGTTCACAGCCGAGGGCCAGCCCTTAGACCAAAGACAGGCCGACTTCCAACGCCGGGAAATCCGCTTGCATGCCCGTGTGCAGCACCACCCAGCCATTGTCAGCATGTATTCCATCATCGACAATGTAGATTGCACCTATGTCGTGATGGAGTACTGCAGCGAGGGTGATCTCTTCCACAACATCGCCGAAATGGGCCGCTATGAAGGCTGCAACGAAGAGGCGCGTGGCATTTTTCTGCAGCTCGTTGGTGCTGTCATGTATTGCCACGAACGTGGCATATTCCACCGCGATCTAAAACCCGAAAACGTTCTTGTTACGAACAATGGTCAGGAGGTCAAGCTAGCCGACTTTGGTCTGGCTACAAGCAGTGCCTATAGCGGCGACTATGGTTGTGGATCCACTTTTTACATGAGTCCAGGTAAGAAACTTGACCCCCCCCCTCCAACACGTGATGCATATCTACTCTGTGTTCCTTATTCCTAACCTGTTTTCTAGAATGTCTGGATGTTTGGAGCGAGAAAAAGTACAACTGTGCCGCAAACGACACATGGGGCCTTGGCGTCATTCTTGTCAACCTTATGTGCGGACGCAACCCGTGGAAACAAGCTTCCTCCGAGGATTCTCGGTATCGCCTGTTTCTCAAGAACCCAGACTTTTTGCAGGGCATTCTACCCATCACACCCGAGTTCAACCATATCTTGGGACGCATATTTGCCCAGAACCCCAATGACCGAGCTACTTTGCCCGAAATTTTTGACATGGTCGAAAAATGCCCGGCATTTACTGCCGTTAGCGCTCCCGCAAACACCAAGGCATCTGTCGCCGCTGCATTGACCAACTACCCCTCACCCCCCCATTCGGTTTTTTCAGAGGGCAAAGATCAAGAGGAGGATGAGGACATGTGCGACGATGAGCAGACCACCTACTACGAGGCAGAGTCTCATGTCAACACCATTTCCGTACCCGGAACTGAACCCGAACTCATCAACGACCGTGGTTCCCAAAGAGTTCTCACGCCAGAAACTGCTTTCCAAGCCCCGGGTAGCGCGTTGACACCACATATCGCCGCTCCGGCAGCGGCGGAGCCGTTTGTTTCTATTGTAAATGCCGAATACCATCCGACCTATGCCGCGGGATATGCAGCGACTGCATCTCCTGTTGATGCTCAGTTTTTCCCGGCACCGGTGGCATACAACCACATGCAGCCCCAGCATTTCTGGGGCAATGAGGCTATTTATGAGCATTCGCTGCAGCCGATTCCCGATTTTCAGACCAAGGTGGCCTCGCTGCAACACGCAGCAGCGTATGCCTGCCCCATAACGCCGCCACCTGAGTCACAGCAGCAACTACATAGCTATCCACAACAACCCCAGCAGCCCCAGTCCCAGCAACAGCCGCGCTCGGGATGGGTATTCCCCCTCTTCAACTTCCAATTCTCTGCTAGTCAGATCTCCGGTGTTGGTGTTGTTTCCCATGGCGGCCTCAGCACGTTGAATCTGTTGACACATCACTGTTGAGTCTAGACGTTTTACTGTCTTGCTCGAGCCTTGACGTAGATTTCAGGGCTTGTAGCTGGCATTGTTGAGGCGCTCACCCCATTTATGCGTACCATGCCAGATTTTGCACTGGTTGTTTGGTGCGCAACATGGGCAATGCCAAACCTTAACAGTTTACATCCACATCTTGTCTGCAAAGACGCAATGATGATTGTGTTCTTCTGCCTAGACGATGACATACGTTTTTTTCCCTCCCAATATCTGGGCCCTGCCCATGAAATCTGATTTCATTTGTCAATTTATTTTCGTTTCGTTGTATACTTTTTTCCCCCTGTTCTTTTGCTTTCTTTTTCTTTCTACCTCTACTTTTCGATCTACGACACACATTTAACGCCTTTCTCCTCTTTCGATAACGTCTTTTGCGGTTCTACTTTTCTTTGTCTTGACTGGCGCATATGCTTGGGGTATTTGGTTCAAAATTACGGGATTTATTTTCATGGAAATGGGCAGTTTAGGATATCAGGCTTTTTATTAGTTTCTTTGCTTTTGATTTTATCTTTATTTCTTTCTAGGACAAAAAAAGACACCGGAAACTCCCTCAGTTTGCTGAGTGAAGTGCAGATTCCGGTTATCGGTCCCAGATCGGAGTTTTCACTCCTTGGGCATCAATCACGATAATCTTTCCTTTTTTTTTTTTTTTTTTTTTTTTTTTTTTGTTTTTTTTTTTTTCTCATTTTTTGCCCTACTTTTTTTTTTTTTTTTTTTTTTTTTTTTTGCTAGTTTTTATATTTTACTGAAGTCGTATTCTACTTATAGAAGTTATAATAATCTGGAACAAGATGTATACATTTCGATCTTATTACTCCATGTAGTAATATGCATGTTTTTTCTCATCTGCCCTGCTCTTTTGCTCTATGTTTGCCTTTCTGGACTTGTACGTGTATATGTATGTGCTAGTATAGTGCAGGTATGCTCGTGTATACTATTCAATACTGGTCTTGGGCTCCCATGCCATGAAATATCATGCCATGAGTCGATATACCCACATCGTTTGTCTTTCCAGCTTCCTCGGATATGATACTCGCGACTATTGCAAGTTGCGGAAATGGTGTTTGCGTCTACCTGTCTGTCTGACTCGTTTTGTGTTTCCTGCTGCTGGTACTGGGATCACATGAAGAGGGAATTTACCCTGCACATGCACTAAAACATAGCGTTTCTCTATTGGCATGGTCGGTCATTACTACGCCTTGCCGCGTTATATTGTCCTTCATTGTCTGCTTCAACCAGTCCGTTCATACACCGTTACGGCTGCTGCACGCGCTTTGGATAAAGACCGCGTACATCGTCATCTATACCCATGTGTGCAATATCTGGCGAGTTAGCGCATGGATGATATATATACAAGTCGTGCGCCGTGCATAGGCTTCCCATGCAGCCGTGTTTGCTTGGTGGGTGGCTATCGTCGTTGTTGTACTCACACCTTTCTAGGTATCCCTTCTGATTCGTTGGCTACATGCATATCTCTCACACCTGGATGAGACCCACCATTCCAAGTTGGATACGTACATGTCTTTTTTGGCTTGAGGCACACACCACCCAGCACAGCAAAGCAAGACCGGTTGATTTGACCCTCAAGGCATTTTCTTCTTCTAAGCTCCCTGTGCTTCCAGGCCTGTCTTTCTCCCTCCCCCCTCCCTCTGGCTGTCTTGCCCAAAATCCCCTCTCTCCTCCTCCTCCTCCTCCTCCTCCTCCTCCTCCTCATCTTCATCCTCCTCCTCTCCCCCCACCCCCATGCTGTCCACATCGCTCAGTCCGGCAGTGCATGAAGCACAGACACCACCACCACAACGACCACAGAAAACAGCAGAACAAAAAGTGTGGTCATGGTGGTTCAATAAAGAGAAAAATAAATATAAAAACCTGGGTAAATTTTATTCTAGAAGCCCCGATATTATCAGGAGGCCTTTGCTTTCACGCTATTCGGCTCTGCGGCGACTTGGAGGGAGCTTTGTTCCTACTGTAGGACAGATCTCCGGCCATCGTTTCCTATTGCAAACGCTTGTACACAAAGGCTTGTCACGTAGGTACACGGCTACACAGGGCAATGTGATACTCAAAACTGCCCATGCTACGGTACGTTTCTGTATTTCTGTATGTCCAGGCATATCATACTGTGGGCACCGGCGTCTGTACACCAGGGCCAGCATCCATCCATCGCCAGTCAATATTCCTGCACTGGCCCCAATCCGCCCACAACTACTCGATACCCGTCGTCATCAAATGTGTACGTACGAATGTATCTCATATATGCATGTGTGCACGCCTGCATATGAACGCATTCCATGTATAATATATATACCGTGTACAGATACTTATGTCTAGTATATGCATGTATCTAGATGCTTGTATTACAGAGAGCAAGGACAGGACCCATTGTTGCATGCAAGTATGCCTTCCCTATACTGTAGCTCTATCGCCATGTTTCATGTTTGTCTTCTCCTCTATGTGTCTGTACGTATGTGCATACAAGCTTGCACTTGCATGAAGCTGCAGTTTGTCTCCAGCTGTCCCAGGGCTTTAGGGATCTCCAAACCAAAAGTCTCAAGGACACCGCCACCCGCTCTACAGCAGAGTGACGCTGTTTCTGTCATGCAAAGACGCGTCTGTAGCAATACGCTTGCAGCAGTAATATCCCTGTAGAAGTACGATGCTGTCCAACCCTACCTTTATGTTTCCCCATCCACTATGCGTACATGGCATAGCATCTGCTTGTGGTCGCACGCAAGTACCAGTACCAGGCCGGACTATTACGTTCACGAATTTTTGTACAAGCCTCCACAAGCACGCAGATATACGCATAGCATGTATATCCACGCAATATCCCTAGCCCCTCCCCCCCCCCCCATGTATATGGTATCAAACACAGGTTACTGCACCGCGGTTCACTGCTCGCTAATCGGGTGCGTACCAGGTCTCGCACCTGTCTAAATCTCGCTCGTGATAGCGCCTTGGGTCGACCATTCCTCGCGTTAGGCACCACCACCAAGCATGCAGAAAGACAAATGTTCTATGGCGTCCATTCACAAATGTATTGTGGAACGAGTACAAGAAATACCACCAAAGATAAGCAGCGGATGAATGCGAAAAAGACAGACACAGGGCGCAAGACACAGGACACACGAGGCACGAGAAATGAGGACATTCTCTTTCTAGCCTTGGTTGGGGTTGCTTGTGCACCCCGTATAGTATAGTTAGCCAGTCATCACCACTATGGCTATTCCCTACGTCCTGGTCTCAGGCCCGTCAAAAGTCTACATAGGAGAGAACAAGGCCGCCGTGGCCTAGCACATAAACAGGAAAAAGATCACGCACGTAGTGATTCGTGGATCATTAATGTTAGTATAGAAGAGGAATACAATACGAGATGCCCGCAAGTAAGTGTCGCCGCCTTGTTTCGCTATGCTTCGATATCTTCGCTATGCGTTGCATTTTTCCTTCCTGATTTATTTCTTGCCGCTCTTCTTGATTCCCTGCTGGCCAGTGTTCAGAGGTCCACGGCCACCAGCCTTGGCAGCCAGGTCTTTTTTAGCCTTTTCCTCTGCATAGTTGTTAGCACGAACACACCGTCGATTGATCCCCGACCGGGGCAACAAGCTTCAGGTAGCCTAGCTAGATGGCGTTGTTGTTGCCTCACATACCAGCGCGCTTCTTCTCGAGAAAAGCTAGGTCGTCGTCATCGAGGTCCTTGGGGCCCTTCTTAGGAGCCTTAAGAGGCTTAGCCTTGCCACCTAATTGTTCCAGAAATGTTAGAAATACTACGCCTCTTCGTCATCGGCCGCAAACGAGACCCGCTGTCGTGTATAAGCGTTATCGCGGGGCAGACAAAAGCATCGCGATGCAGATCCCCCCCTCCCCCTCCCCCATTCCTTTCGCTGCCTACAACAGTCCTTCCGCATATTGGCCTATGGTGCGTGTTATGACGTACCTTGTCTGTTGGCACCGCCCATTTTGAGCAGTTGAATGTTATAATGAAAAGGGAAAAAAAAAGAAAAAGGTAAAGTAAAATAAAAAGAGAATCAGTTGAAGGTCGTGACAGGCCCAGAGCAAAAGAGTTGGATATGAAAGAAGACAGGAAAACCTTTCAGTCTCTGAATAACCCTAGGCTAAATGACGCTGCCTTTGCCCAGCTTGGAGACGTCGCAAAAGTGGAGTAAATGGCGCAAATAGTCAAAACGCCACCCAATATGCGCCACATTTAGAGAGATGATATCATCACATGTTTACCTGTGGCGCACGGTAACCCCCTCACCGTTGCTTCACGCGGCGGATCACCACTGTCTGGCCTTCCAGCTCCCAGCCTACGCCATGCTCTTTAGTCAGCATTTCCCAAGATGTCCCGCTGGTGGTCTCCAATGATGTCCGGTCGACGGTAAAATAGGCCCGGCCAAGACATTTAAGCATATGTCCTCTAATATCCTTCTCGGCAAAGTCCATGATGCGTGCCTTGTGGCTATCGACACTACCCTTAACCTTGCGGAATAGGACGTAGTTGTCTTGTGCTAGTGCCTGGAGAAGCGCATCGATCTTGGGGTCGTTGAGCTTGTATTCCCGACGCATCGCATATGCCTCGGCAAGCTGTGCGCGGCGACATGCCGCGTCTAGGACCAAGTAGCCCACTACTTCGGTCAGTTCGGAACTTGTCAGGCTAGAGAGTGGGTGAATCCGTCGCAAGACGTGTAGTGCTGCCGGTTGGTACCCCTCTGGGTGTTGCACGAGTACGCACAGCCGGATACAGAACAAATATGCCTGAACCGCAAAGTTGTCTGCTCGCTTGGAAGCCACGATGCCCTCACGAAGCTTCCGCAAGGCTGAAATGACCATGGAGAGGTCCTTGTTATTGTTGGGTGAGGTGATGGGCTCGGATACAGTAGCAGAGGCATGCTGATCGATGGCAGACGACGTTAGTGGAGCGAAGGTCAGGGGGGCGTTTGCGGGTGTGCTTTCGTGATGATAGCTGCTGCTTAAACTTCGCAGTGTCGAGTTTGAGTCCTGAAGGTCCAGTGCTGCAAAGCGGCGGAGGAGTTCGTCCCGTTGACCTGCCTTCGAACAAAAAGACATGTATCGTTCGACAATTTTTGTGTAGTAGCGCTCTTGTGTTTTGGAATCCAGGAGTCTAGAAGACGTTAGACTCGACATCTCTTGCTGGTTTATTTTAGTGTACTTACCGCGTATCGCCCTTGGATGGCAAGCCCAGCTCATCTAACGGGTCGGTATTGACGGGCTTCAGCCGGCCCCAAGAGTTTGACATGGTCCGCCCAGCATCTCGACCGCTGCTAGCTCCAGTATGGCTATCGCTACTCCGGCCGAATCCTCCATTGTTTCCATGTATTGGCCGCAAGGAGTTTCCGGCCGGCGATCTTTCGCGATCACGGCTTGGACGTCCGGTACCGCTGTTACCACCACCAGTACCCATATTGCCACCAAAACTTCCGCTGCCGCTACCGCTGCTTCCTAGTCTGGTATCTCTCCAGGAGGATGCGGTATGGCTACCTCTAAAAGTGCCATTGCCATCCCCGTTCCCATTTCCGTTTACGTTTCCGTTTCCGCCTGAGCTGCCGCTTCGGCCACCACGTCGACTCCCTCTCGTTGACCCCCGACTAGTTGCGAAGGGCATGGCGCTGGACCGTATAGTCGAAAAGCAATATAACCGTATAGTGCTGCTTTGAAATAATGCTTAGTCCCTTGTTTTTGGGCGTTCGAAAACCCCCAAAAAAAGAAAGAAAAAAAGAAAAAAAAAAGAGATACAAATTGCGCCGTGGAGAACGTGTGGCTATTCGTTGGGAGCAGAACAGGTTAGTTTGAGCAAAGCTTCAAGATGGGAATAAACAAGGATGACTAAGCAAACAGGTCATACGTAGGTGGCACAGGACCATTCACAGCTGACATACATGGCAATAAATACATTATATACGCATTAAGTATCTATAGATTGGCGTTAAATATTAAAGCATAAACGTAGAATTCACAGCCTCCATATCATTAAACAAAACTGTGGTATCCTGATCCCAATACTCATACTCTTTCTGTCTGTTGCCCCTCCTTCGCAATGTGCTCTGTTCTGCCGCGGCGTGTCTTCTTATACCTTGACAAACAGTGAAAATACGCCCTTAGCATATTCAACAATCTCATCGCCTCCCAGCTTTGACTCACCATACACACGGTCAACGAAGCTAATCGGAACCTCTGCCACAGTGCACCCCATAGCCTTGGCACGAACCATCATTTCCATTTGGAAAGTGTAGCCCTTGGACTCGGTGCTCTCAATGACCCTTTGCAGCACGCTTCTCTTGTACAGCCTGAAAGAGCCGGTCAGATCGCTCACGCCAGGTGAAAGGACAGTATCGGCAAACAGATTGGCACCACGCGAGACAAGCTTGCGCCGCAGGTCCCAGCCATAGACACCGCCGTCGCCAGCATAGCGCGTACCGGTAACAATGTCGTAGTCCTGGGTTTTTTGGAGCGCAACCATGCGGGGGATAAATTTGGGGTGGTGGGAAAAGTCGGCGTCCATAATGATGACAAAGTTGCCAGTGACAAACTGCAGGCCATGGACGTAAGCAGTACCTAGGCCTAGTTTGCCGGTACGTGTTTTGAGGACAACATGCGGCGCATAAGCCTTGACGAGCTGTTCAGCAACTACCTGAGTGCCGTCGGGGGAGCCATCGTCGACGATGACAAGCTGCCAGTCGAGATTGCTACAAAAAAAAAAAAGAAGACAGGAGCGTTAGTTTCAGACTTTGGGTTGTTTCCCACACGCCCATGAAAGGACTCCAAAGCTTACTTTTCGGTAAAGGTGCGGTTCAGCAGCCATGTTATGATAGGTAGGTTCTTGCGCTCATTGTACGTGGGAAGAATGATCGAATACTTGTCGGTTGAAGCCATGATGGGTAGAGGTGGACACAGCAAAGAAGGACGGCTGGTTGAATTAAGGATTGGGTATTAGATGCAGAGTCTAGGAGCAGCGGCAACAGTATCGATGGCAACAAAGCTTGATAGGCAAAACAAGTAAATGATAGTAAAAAGAAGTTAACGGCGTTGATGAATTCCAAAGCATAGAGCAAAGAGAATGGGTATATGATCAGTGCGATCATGATCCAAGCTTCATGAAGGGCGGAACACGCGACGTGGAGTTTGTGGAATTTTGACTACAAGATAACCGGAATAGCGGGTCGCATGCTATAGGGTTAGGGCCACCATTGGACTGTGAGTTGACTAGCCAAATTTCCACAAGGAGGGATTGTTCCAACATGTTTAAGTTTTATGAAACCCTCTGCAAGACACAGGTCACACGCGGGATTCAAGTGGGTTTATGGTAAGTAAAAGAGGGATAGCAACAGCTTGGGAGAAAGAAAGCGGACCTGCCACTGTTGAATTTCATGTACAAAGATAGAAGAGAAACATGCACGTTAATGCTTGTCCAGGCCTAGAGTTCAAACAGCTAAAGCTACTACTAGCTTTGCGTAGGCAAATTCGTGTGCGTTTGTTCCATTTGCTCCTGAAGACTGCTTAGTCTCCCCCTCCCCCTAGGATTGTTGGCGAATAAGACGAGCAAAACAGAAGGTCTTGTCTTCCTGGTCAGATCGCCTCCGATTGTCAGCCTCTATTGCCCTGACCTTGTCCTGTGGATCCTCTTTGCTGCGGGCTTGGTGGTCTAGACCTAGGCCTGGGAATTTGGGAAGCGAGACAAGCTGGGAACGAAGACGCATGTTGTGCTTTTTGCGCTGTCCTGCGGCTTGCTGGTAAATAAATGGCTTAGGTGATTTGAGTACTTGGTGACTTTTCTGCTGCGCTCCTGTTCTCTTGCACGTTTAAACTCTTATGCTGCTGCCCCTGGAAGTGAGTGCCCCTGAATTGCCTTTTGTAATCCGGTTGGTTTACGAAAGAACCGGAAACCAGACTATCAGACTGGATTTTGACTATAAATGAATCAAATAAACCATGTGGGTTTTTGCTTGCATGCCCTGCTGGAGGCCGCCTGACAAATGGCCCTATTTAGCCTGTGGCGCTCATAATTCACAGGTAGTTCAAGGAATGGTGGAGAGCTGGGTAAGTCATGTCAACTAGATCGTGTATGTATTACTACTACTACGACGACGACGACGACGCACGCACGCGCGCATGCGCACACGTTAGTTCGCTAGCTTTGGCCCCTTATGTGAAGACCCGGCGGCAGAACAAGGGCTATACTACCAACGGAACAAAGGCTGTAGCTAGTTTTGGGACAGCAAGACTTGGCCTTTGTCAACACAGCATCACACAAGGACGTACAAGCCAAGTATTGGCATGTTGTTGCTATGTTTAGAAGCAAATCATTAAACCATAAAATTGCCATGCTTTGCCCTGCCCTGCAAGTCTGACCAAATGAAATAAAGTGAAGGGAATAAAGAAGGACGAAGAGGAAGAAGCTTGGCCCCTGTCATGGCTGCTTAGGCGGTGGGCGCGGTAAAATAGCATGTGGGTGGTCGGGTTTTATACCATATCTACTGGCTTGTTATACAGTGCGCAGTAGGCCCAGGGCCGCTCGCTCGAGATCCGATGCACAGTGACCATAAGTATGAGGACATAGCTGGCTGGCTCTGTCGCCAGGACGTAGGAGTGCTGTGATAGATGGGCCGAGACATACCAAAGACAGGTTGTTATGAGTAGAATATAAGGAGAAATAGATTGTGGTGAGTTTTGGTGGGAAAAGGCGAAAGCAGGATACAGGATACAGAATACAGAATACAGTGCACAGTGAACCGGGAAAATGGCACAGTACGACGTGCTGCTAAGGTAGGGATGTTGGATCGTATCCATTCTCCAGTAGAAAGGCGCAGAGTTGAGGGGACACAACCATGCTCCCACTGGATGAAGGTTACTGGGGCTCGAGCTTTCTACTCCGAGTAGTTGTGAAAGCGTAATCTGTGAATAGCTGAACGGCGGACTACAGGGCTAGAGAGAACCATAATCAGCACAGCCAGAGCCAAGCTGCACATTATATGCCAATCTCCTGCTTTGCTTAGGCCGAGACGTGGTCCATCCGTATGTTTTCTGGGGTTGATGTGTGTACATATGTGCTGCTGCTACACACTATTACTGTGTCTACGTACATACCATTACTTATATGCTCCAGCGCAGTATACACACATACATATATAAACTTACATACGGGTTTAGGCCACGCTTTGTTACTACGACGTGAGTTGTTATTATTGTTGTTGTTGCTAACTAAGGAAAGAGGTCAGGGATCGTCTCTGGTAGTTGCCAAAACTCAACACGACAGAACAGGTGTAATAACTTGCATACGGACGTGCCTTCCTCTCCGGGCCGTGGTTGGTAAAAAAAACCCTCTCAATAGAAGCAGTTACTAAATTCATTGACCATCTTTTTTTTTTTCCCTCCTTCCTAGTTTTATCCTCCTGAATTCTTGCTCCTCCTCCTCCTTCTCTCTTTTCTTTATCATCTTCCTTCGACCTCCCCCCCCCCTCGTATTTCTTTTTCTCCTTCTTTGACTCTCGTTTTATCTGTACATTTTTTAAAGCCTCTTCGTCATAGTTTACCGACAGCACCACACTCGTTTTATTTAGCCTGCCTTTACTTTAGCTCGTTTTAAAGATCTTCTGCTGCTCTTCGTTGGCTTCGGACACTATATGCAATTTCTTACGCCTTCCATCACGACCATTTATGACCCGATCTTGAGATCAGCACTGGCTGTTCTGTTGCCATCAACAATTCGTTCTTTCCAAGCCTCGACAACATAACCCACATCGCCCTTTACAGCAACCATCCTCGCTTTGGTTGGCTATTTCGTATAAAAATAACGATCCCTTGCGCCTCACCTTCTACAATCGCACACTATCTCGAGCCGTACGGTACAGACACTCGATTGGGAGAGAGACTGAGAAAACAAGAAAACCCTCCCCTGAACTTTCGTCTGGCCGTCACCCCCCTCTGCCCAAAAAATAATAATAATAACCCCCCCTCCCCCACAGCACTTGTTGTCTGGCGTCCGCTGCGACGCTTTAACGCGGCTCTACGCCTGCGACTGTCTGTCTGTGCTTCTTTGAATATATCCAACAGCCGCCATCTTTACCATGTCTATTTCTGCGAGAACTGTATCAGCAGTACTGAGACATCTGGTGGCTCGAGATGACGACGATGACGACGAGAATCTAGATGCTGGCCAGGAACTTCTAGATCTGCTAAAGGATCCCTTTTCAGGCGATGTTAGTCCAGCCTACATATGTCTTTCCAGCCTCCCCCTGACTTGATGCCAAAACTAACATAACCATTCTTACCCTAGATCTCTTCCACTTCACTGTGGACGGCCATTGCTGTTTCTTTTGGCTTCACTGCCTTCATAGCCATCTGTTTCTCCCTCCTCAGACCCTACAACCAGTCCGTATATGCTCCCAAGTTGAAGCACGCCGATGAAAAACATGCGCCGCCTCCGCTAGGAAAAGAACCTTGGTCGTGGTTCATACCACTATGGCATACTTCGGAAGCCGATGTCATTGCTCACGTTGGGTTGGATGCTGCCATTTTCATCCGTTTCACCAAAATGCTACGCAACATGTTCGTATTCTTGGGTGTTTGCGTTTGCGCCATAATCATACCTATGAACTTAAACAACGGCACAGAGACGCAGCAAAGAAGTTGGCTTTCTAACATCGGCCCGTCGGCAGTTTGGGGCAAGTCACACTGGGCAGATGTTGCTGCGGCCTGGGTCATAACATTTACCATCATGTTCTTCCTATGGTTCAACTATCGCAAGGTTACCCAGCTGCGTAGAGACTACTTTAATTCGCACGAATACCAACACAGTCTGCACGCCCGCACGCTCATGCTAACCGATCTACCCCGTGATCGCTGCTCTGATGAAGGTATTGCCCGCATTATCGACAATGTCGCTCCGAGCTCCTCGTTTGCACGCACTGCAATTGGCCGTAACGTGCGTGATCTTCCCACTCTGATTGCCGAGCATGAGAGAATTGTCAGAAAACTGGAAAAGGTGCTCGCCAAATATCTTAAGAACCCTGCTCTGCTTCCGCCCTCTCGTCCTATGTGCAAGCCCTCTAAAAAGGACCCTTCATATTCAACTTACCCCAGAGGCCAAAAAGTTGATGCCATCGAGTATTTGACACAAAGAATCAAGAGTCTTGAGTTTCAAATCCGCGAGGTTCGCACTACTGTGGATCGTCGCAACACTATGACATACGGCTTTGCCAGCTACTCAGACATCGCCGAAGCCCATAGCATCGCGTACACTACCCGTGGAAAGAAGCCTAGCGGATCAACTATTGAATTAGCCCCACGACCTGAGGATCTGATCTGGCCCAACATGCCCCTATCCCCATCTGTTCGTAGCTGGAAGGGAATAATCATTAACTTGTGGATTGTTTTCCTCACGGTCGTTTGGGTGGTTCCTAACGCCATGATCGCCATCTTCCTCGTCAATCTAAGCAATCTTGGTCGCGTGTGGCCTACCTTCAAGTCGGAACTCAAGGCACACCCCACGTTCTGGGGCATGTTTCAGGGTGTAGCCAATCCTGCTCTGACGTCACTGATCTATCTTGTTCTTCCCATTGTATTCCGTCGCTTTGCTGTGATGGCCGGAGATCGGACCAAGACGGGCAGAGAACGCCACGTCACCAGCAAACTATACGCCTTCTTTGTTTTCAATAACCTTATTGTCTTCTCGCTCTTTAGCACTATTTGGGCTGTGATAGCAGGTGTTGTTGATGATACCAGCAAAGGCATGGATGCCTGGAAGGCCATTATTAAAAACAACCCGACCAGCGCCCTTCTCGAGTCTTTGTGTGGCAACAGCCCGTTTTGGGTCAACTGGCTGCTGCAACGCCAACTTGGTGCCGCTATTGATCTTGCACAACTGTGGCCCCTAGTTTACAGCTTCTTCATGCGCAAGTTTTCAAGCCCAACGCCACGCGAACTGATTGAATTGACGGCGCCCCCGATATTTGACTATGCCAGCTACTACAGCTACTTCTTGTTTTATTCTACTGTTACGCTATTCTACGCCGGAATCCAGCCTCTCGTTTTGCCTGCCGCTGCCATATACTTTATAATTGACGTATGGTTGAAGAAGTACCTTTTGCTCTATGTCTTCATCACTAAGAACGAATCCGGGGGTCTTATTTGGCGCGTGCTATACAACCGCATGATTTTTTCTACTCTGCTGGCACAGGTCATCTTTCTGTTAATTGTTTGGGCCCGGGGCGATACAAGCCGCGAAACTTTGGCTTACTGTCTAGCTCCCCTACCAGTTATTGTCATTGCGTTCAAGATTTACTGTACCAAGGCATTCGATTCCCAAATGTACTACTTCTCTCGCGAAAACATCAACAAAGCACAAGTCATCGATCCATCCAAGGACAGTCGGCTGCGTAGCGAGAAGCTTGCATCTCGCTTTGGCCATCCTTCGCTGTACAAGCCATTGATAACCCCTATGGTCCATGCAAAGGCGCAGGATATGCTGCACATTGTTTACTCGGGCCGGCTGAGCAATGGAAGAGATAGCGCGGGTGTTGGTGTAGGTGGTGACTTCATGAGTGTGTCGGGATATTCTGACACGTTTGCTATGGACGCGATGAAGCAAGGTCAACCCGGAAAGACAACTGGTGTATCTGGATTTGAACTGGTATCCGAGTCGCAGCTTGACTTTCAGTATTACAAAAACCGGCCCGAGTTTGCTGATGGACATGGTGGCGGTGGTGTGCTATATGGTAACGCCTCAGACATCATGCGTCCAGATACTCCTAGCTCGGCATTCAGCGATAACAGTCGGCCTGGGACACCAACTCAAATATATGGTGGCATGACAGGCGGCACTCGCCCGACCCTGCCTGCTGTCAATGGCCCATCTTCTTACGCACCTTACCGTTCGCACACCCCTGTGTCTAATTTCCCCGCTCCCGATCATGCCTTCCTGGGCCAATCTTCACTGTATACGCAAAATAACGATTCATCTGCTGGCTTGATGTCATCTGCGGCTGATATGGCAGTTGTTGCACCAGCGCGGAATGCGCAAGGCTATGATCCTCGTGATCACAACCGCGAGTTATCGTTGCCAACAGTCCATGTTCCTGGCCCCAGCACTGGGGCTTTGGGAGGTGGACCTCAAGGGTACAGCGGAGTGCCACAGGCAGAGGCCCCTGAGCCTACGCAATATGATTACTTCCGGGGAGGAGGACAGACTCGCCGGCCAGGCGATGGATGGTAAGGTGGTTATTCTTTTTCCTCGGCATTTTTCTTTTCATTTACTGCAATCATCTTGATCATGGTTTCATGCGCACATAGCGTAGCATGACATTTTATATTATTTATTTTCCTTTTTTCCCTTTGGTACATAGAAGCGGTCTCTTTATGAGATACAGGTCACGAAGACTAAAATGAAATTACATGGTTTGGGTTATAAATTATCCCAAGTGCATAAAAAGCTTAGGCGACATGAATATCGACAGCGACAACCTACGCTCTCTACAGGTTGTATAGCCTATCCTACTGATTGGAATATACCATTGAGCATGCGCCGATGCCTGTAGCTGTTGAGAACATGTACAAATATATATTCATACGATATACAAGGCCCACTCCTGCCTCCTGGCCCGGTCAGTTTTTTTAGATCCCATACTACCTCTTCTGCCGCGTCATCCACGTCTTTGTGCCTCTGCCACGTAATCGCCAAACATACAGGGCCTTTCTTTATTCCAGCTACATTCACCCCCAGTGCTGGGCCGACTAACATGCTGAACTATGGGAAAACCACCTGCTCCAACTTAAAAGACCCAGTAGTATTGCGAGATTCCGCAGTATGCTTTGCCGCCTCTGCCTCCATGGCACCCAGGTTTGATACTTGCCATGCCTCGTCCCTCTGCTTCCCATTCTTTCTAGCCCATCGGGCACGGAAGTCAGACACCCACGCGAGCAATCCTGCTATATTATCTGCTCGAAACGGTAGTGCTTGTGGCAGGCAACGTGTAGGCGTTGCGCAAAGATTTCACGTCGGACGGCGCAAATCTGTGTGTTAAGCCGGTTACATAGTCGACGAGTGTATTTCGCGGGATTTGGGCGGGCAGCAAGCGCCGAAGATCAACTGCCATGCACGACCGGGCTGTAGCACCAGGTGCCTGTAGTTCCCTCCCTCACTGTTTCCAGAAGATATTTCAGGATTAGTGTATCCAAAAGTGCCGTTAGTGTTATATCGTGCTTCCGCCAGCCTAATAGAATCTGAGCAGAGTTCCCCGCTGAGAGTAGAGTTTGATAAAGCTGAAGCCAGAATTCATTGGCGTGTAAATGTCAATAGCAGGGCCAGTCCATAGCAATATTGTCGCCTAATCGAACCAAAATGGTACGAACTCGGACCACAAAATATCTGCATAGAAAGAAGCAGACGAGCGAAACAGGGTCAAATCATCCTGTGCACCGTAGACAGTCGTGGATCCAGAGAAACACAATTTCATAGACTGCGCATCAGAGCTAGCCGTACTGCCCAGGGCATTAGGTAACGCTTCGTGGAAAATCCGGCCAAACACGCCAAGAAACAAGGAAGCCATCATCGACACATGTTTAACCCGGCAAGACCTGTGAATAAGGATAGGGTTGGCATGTGCGCGGCACAGCAAGGTGTTCCTCGCCGGCTAAACCGAGTCGAATCCTTCTAGTACACCGCTTCCACTTCCACCTCCACACTTTGAACCTTGTTTTTCGTCTTTCCTTCTGCCTTTGTTCTCATTGTTTGGGCTCCAGACCCGTAATTACGGCTGTACGGGCATGGTGGCGGCAAAAGGGGAGAATGGCCTTGTAGTCGTCCTCCCTCCTGCCTGCTCTCGCTCTTGGATGATATTCAAACAACCGCCCGCCATACAATTAGTTATTACCTTTTTCCTTCTGAACATCTGTAAGCCCTCCTCCACGTTGATTCATGCACAGGCTTATACAGCGCATTCTTTCTTATGCCGATGGATCTTACACGGTGCACAGACGCACGACAGGGACGAAGAGAACAATCGGTGAAAACGAGGCTGGGAACAGCCACTTTAGGACTGAATGTGGATGCCCAACCGAATGGGCCAGAGATAGACAAAAATAGAGTAAAAAGGGATAGAAAGTCACGACAGGGGTTGGGAAAGGAGGCTGTTGGTTGTCATGGAAAGATAATTTACTAGTAAGGGCCTGACTTGCTAGGGCTTCAGGGAAAACAGTTCACACCAGGACAAGTACTGAGCCAGCTGGCAGACAGCTGGCAGACTGGTCATTAGCATGTAGGGCTATGTGGACCCTGGGGATTGGATGAGGCTGCAGATCCTAATTGGCCAAGTTGATTGGCCGCCCAAGCCGGGGCGACAAGCTTAATGTGGTGCTGCTGGTGCTGCTGGTGCTGCTGGTGCTGCTGGTGCTGCTGGTGCTGCTGGTGCTGCTGGTACTAGCTATTGCCATATTTGGGTCGCTTAAAAACACCGACGATGCTTGGCCTGATGGTGCTGGTAGTACTGATGTCCATCCTGATTGAGTTGTTGCTTTCTGTAAAGGCGCGTCCCTGCCTTGTTCTTGGTCTTGCTTGTTCTGCGTTTCTTTCAGCCTTGCCCGTCGCGTGGAGAAGCATTGAACTGATGCTGAATTTTCTCCTGTTTCTAACTCGCACACAACTATCTTGTTATGTTACGCTGCACATCCACAGCTGAATAGTCGTTGGATGCTTTCCTTTTTTTGCTTGCTAGTTTTGTATCATATATTTGCTGGCCAGCCGCCGACTTTTGGTTGCTTGCCGCCCAATCTCTGCTTAATCTGGCAACGCAGCTAACCCGACCACCCACCTCTCGCCGTGCGCCCTGTCTTCTCTCTTGCTTTTTTATTCTCTTTTTTCTACTCTTTATTTCTTCTTTTTTCCCTTTTTAAATTTAGTTCTGCCCATTGTCTGCGTCTTCTACGGCCCCTTACATCTCGTCTGCATGTACGCATACTGCAATATTGTTTACTTGTGACAAAAAGCCCCAGAAAAACAAACAAGCTCTGTCGCCCCCAGATGGCAGTAAATTTGGACCATCAGGCGTTTTTTCTTTGATATATATACATCGCTATCGTCTCTGTCCTCTCGTCGCCTCGTCACCTTCCATTTTTCAAGTCTTACTCGTCTGCCTTGGTCGTGGGCAAGAGTGGATTTTGTTGGGTGCAAAAATCATAGCTCCTCTTTGTTCTTATACATACATCCCTTTGTAAGACAGCTACCTACCAACTCTATTCTTGCCTGTCTGCTAACTGAAGCTCTGTCCAGAAAAATAGCCATATTCTTCGCTCGTCACCCAGATGTCTCAACAGCCCATCGAATTCAGCATACGACCGGATCCTAGCCGCCCAACAACTGCCGCGAGCAATAGTAAGCTTGTAATTGATCATGACGGTCGCAAGCCTCTTTTTGGCACTTACAACGCTCCTTCGCTTTCCACGGCCGATGCCGAGTTCCCTATTCTTGGCTCCTCAACTCCTACAAAATCTCCAGCCCAGAGTGTCCGCAGCTATCAACGCCAACGCCCTGCCTCAATAGAAGGCCTACAAGGCATAGCATCGGCACCCCAGAGCCCCCTACAACGCAGCTGGTCTAGTGCTAATAGGCGGGAACTCGGCGCTATCACACCCGAAGGCGTCCCAATACCACGTCGCCGATCGTCGCTGGCTAGTGTGACGCGCCAGGCCCAGGTGATTTCCCTTACAGAAGCCTATCGGATTGCCCTAGAGGAGGACGAGGGCGCTGTGGCTACAGACATTGATGGTGAGTCTGAGATTAGCTACGACGACCCCGACTACCTCGACGACCAAGACCGCCACGAAAAAGGCCGAGTCTACGACCAACGAGAAAGAGACCATCGCCAATCCTACAGAAAGGACTGGAGGGATACCAACGATAGACCCCAGGACCGCTTTCGACGACCCCTTTCGCCTGCTGCTATGGACTTTTCTCCTAGCCCTGCACCACGCTACCCGGATGCGCGCGAGACTGAAAACCCGGGACGCTCGCGTAATTCTCTTCTGCTCTCTTCACCTAGCACGGATAATGTAGGTACTATCAAGGCGCGCACCTTTCAGGATCTCAAGGAAAAGACCCGGAGCAAGCTCACGAAATCGCCCTCTCTCAGCCGTGGCTTAAGAAGAAGTGGATCTAAGAGCTCCATGAATTCTTTTGTGTCAGACGATGGCGTCAAATCATCAGCTTCCAAATCCAGTCGTTTATTGAAGTATGTGCCCGGACTGTCGAGGGAACCAAGCAGTGCAACCTTGGGCCAGAAGAATAAGGATAGGCAGGGGAATGATGTGTCTGCTTCGCCCGGCCTAACGCCTTCCAAAAGTAAGAATTTTTTCAAGCGTTTGGTCAAGCGGGGCGAAAATAAAGACTTAGGCGAGCCCGTCCAGGCTACTCCCGAACCCAAAAAGGCGCCCGAGCCTGTTCAATCTCCGCGCCCTCCACTTTCGCCTGTCCATGACCAGCGCTTCCGTTCTGTTCAGGCCACTCCTCCCCCTTCGCGGCCCGTGACATCTCTCGGCCATGCTGTCACCCACTCACTTAGCTATAGCGGGCGTTCTCCAAACAGCTTGTACTCGTGGCGAGTAGGAGATGATGTTACTGGTATAGAAGTTCAGGGGGTGAATAGTCCGCATGCCAGACCCTCACTAGGCAGTGCCCGCAGCTCACTTGGGTCTCGGGATGAACGCAATTTACATTTCAGCAACAACAGGCTGGACGAGATTCGGGCCTTGGAAAGGGATACGGAAAAGGTCCATGGCAAGGGCAAGGACGAAAAGCGTTCTCACCAATATGTTGTTACAACAACTACCACAATCCTGCGTCGTCGTCCAAGTTGGGAACTTACAGATAAAGATGTCCTGAGCGTGGATTCACCGAATCGCCATGCCCGTGATGTAGAATGGTTGAGTCTTCAATCTCCCGATTTTAGCCGGCCACAGCTCTTGCAATCGCCTGGTGTCGGGTCTACGGATCGGTACATGCGATTTAATAATGAAAGCATAAAATCTTCTGATCGCTGGCGTGATTCAGAACGAGAGAGGCGCAAATATAGGAAAAGCGCCCCCGCTGGTATCATACCATTGCATGAACTTTCAGAACCCGAAGAGGAGACACCTGCTATCAAACTACAGGAGGTACGCCAGCGGGAAATTGACGCCCAGTTCCGGGGCAATGAGGCATCTGTCAAACTAGATGTAAGCAGG
This sequence comes from Ceratocystis variospora, assembly GCA_038407165.1. NCBI lineage: Eukaryota > Fungi > Ascomycota > Sordariomycetes > Microascales > Ceratocystidaceae > Ceratocystis > Ceratocystis variospora. Next base: position 42,186 of record JAXHKN010000166.1, read on the forward strand.
GCGTCCAATTCTCAGCCGCGTACACATTCTATGCCGAATTACGCCAGTCCTTGGCGCCGAACGCCTCCTACTCTTGGTAATGCTTCACAAGAGAAGGGCGACATTGCGTCTCCGGCTACGTCCCCTAGATCTGAGCACAAGTTCTTTGAAACGCCACCGCCAAAAGACAAACGGTTGCCCGCTGTTACAACGCCCCAGTCTCCTGGATCATTTGAGTCGATTCCTCCTACGCCGCCTGTAAAAGATACACCACCTGGCACGGACGTAGTGGAGATATATAGACCTTTGCAGATCAGCACTCCAGAGATCCGTAATACGGGCCGTGCTCCTGTAACGCCGCATGCCGTAGAAACCCATCATGATCATGATCATGATCATCAACTTGAGGGTTCAATTCTGGAGCAGGATGGATTAATGGCGAAAAACAAAGATGAAGGAGGAGATGGGCAGATGCTAATGAAAGCAGGCCAAGAAGACTTTGAAATGTCTCAAAAATGCGAAGAAGTTAAGGGAGAAGAACCCCCGGATGAACCTCAGCCTGTGCCGGCGCCTACGGCAAATGTATCACTACAAGGAGGCTCTGGCGAAGACAATGACGAAGGAGCTATCGATGAGGCTTCAGGTGTCCGCAAAACATCGCATAGCACGATTATTGCAGTGAAAACATCCAATACTGGGGCTAAGCTTGTATCGGCTAATGATGAATACACCCACTCTAAGCCTATCTCTGAGCCTTCGCGTACTGGTAATGGTGTCGTTTCCGTCGGGCTAGATAGTGCTGAAGACGTTCGCGACGAAGAACTTAAAAAGGCGGCTGAGGAGGTGGCTCAGGTGGTCCAGAAGCAAGACAATTGTGATGTCAATGCTGTGCAATCTGTTTCCCAGGCCAGTCAAAACCGACCAGTCAGCCCCAGCCCCATTTCGCCTCTTTCTCCGCCCACTCTTCCTCAGTCTGGCGATTCAATCTCTGAAAATGTGCCTGTGTCTGTGCCTGCGCCCGCGCCCGCGGCTTTCCCTAGCCATGAATCTCTACCAATATCTCAGAATGAACACCCTCAGCCTCCCTTGACTCTGAACACTGCCCTTGCACCTATTCCTGGCTCGCCTGAATCTCCTAAGGACGACTCTAATCCGATTTCTGCACCCGTATCAGCTGTGCTAACACGCCGAGACGGAGACTCTTCAGCATCAAGGTCTCTTCATTTACAGCGAGGCTCTAACCAACAAACCTCGTCTGACCATTCATTGGCGAAGTCTGCAGTGGCTCATGGTCCTGGAGTTTCTCCTATTAGGAAAGGGTCTTCTAGCTCTTTGCTTTCATCACATGCACGAAAGGTCTCGTCTGCGTCGGTTTCATCTGATGTCAAGTCTCAAAGAAGCGCTTCAGTCTCTTCACAGGCTGACCGCAGGGCTGATAGAAGAGCTTCTTCGTCTCGGCTCCCACGAAGCGCCTCAGCCTCTACAGTTCACTCTGTCTCATCAGCTCACCACCATCATAATAGTGCATTAGCTGTCATCACTTCCATCACGGCCTCATCTGCCCCAACTGCTTTTGAGCTAGACCCTACCGTTGGCACAAAACAACATGGGAACGATGGTGCACCTTTATCTTCAGCTCCTCTCTTGATATCGACATTGCCTGCTTCATCGCTATCCTTGTTTAAGCGACGAAACAGTAGTCAATCGAGCTCAAGGCGAGTTTCTGTTGCGGAGTCTGCATCTGATTTTGATGTCGAACCTGAGTCGGATGTTGAAATAATTCGTCGTGGGCAGTTTCGAGCAGCAAAGTCTCGTTCTACGTCTCGAGCCTCTGTCGGCTCTCGTGTGTCGTCCAGATCCGTTTCTAATACTACCTCTGCAACCGAGAAGCTACATTCACGCGTAATCAACCCTCCTGTCATCCACCAGGATGCAGCTGCTGTCACAAGCCTTCAGATACATTCACGCACTCACTCTAGTCCCCCTCGTTTTGAAATCAAGGCCAGGAGCGGCGTTCTAAGCCCAGCATCTCCTGCTCATTCGTCACCTGGCTTAGCCCCATCACCAATTCCCGACCTTGCTCCAAACCTTAATCTTGACCCCCTACACATGCATCGCCGTGCGGTTTCAACCGACTCATCTTCTCGTGCCAGATATTTGAGGCGTAACACATCAGGCACAGAGATCTATAGGCTAAACGATCCAGCCGTAATTCGCCCCATTACTGCCTCTAGAGAAGCTTCTAGGATTACGACAGACGGGTCAAATTTTGCTAGTATACAACAACAGCATGTGGTCAGTCCGACAACCCGTATGGACTCGCCCGTGCTGGAGCCTGCAATTTTTGATGGGACCCCGATTGAAACTCCCCGTCCTCCGCCTATTTCCAAAATAGACGTGTTTACCACAAGCGACCGCGCTGTGGGTCTTTACGGTGCGGACAAGGGCTTATTGTCCAAACTCAGTTTGAGTAGATTGGACGTTATTGCCGAGGGAAACAATGACAAGGGTCATGGTCGTCGCACTGCTTCAATGAGTGTTGCTAACAGCAAGTCAAGTTCTAGCAGAGAGCGCGAGCAGGGCCGTCATGATGAACAGGGTAATATGGTTCGTCGTACTTCTGTGGCTTCAGCCTTGGAAATTTCCAGAACTCGTTCTCGTTCGCAGCCCTTCCACCGTGCCCCAATAAACTCAGCCAAGCCGCCCTCTGTGCGCGAGGACTTGCGCGAGCTGAAGCGACAGTATGGGGTTGAGGATTCTACTATTGATATTGATGATTATACGGAACTGATGAAGGCACAGCAGGAGGAGCTTGAAGCAGAAGATCATCGGCCTCAAACGCAAGTCAAGGCTAAAACTACAAGTAACAGATCTTCTCGCCGTAGCAGTGCGCGTTCTACCCGGGATAGCCATAGCGAGAGAAATCCTGAGCAAGAACTAGCTGCATGTGACAAAGCACTGCAGAATCTGCGCAGCGTTAAACAGGGTCTCTCTCGACTAGAACATAGTGTCTCAGGCCGATCTGTCTCTTCTAGAAGCCATGAGACAACAGCAGCCGAAGCGCCTAGAAGCGACTATTTGGAAAATACATCGGCCGTGGAATCCGACGATGAATTTGAGACCAGACTGCGGCAGCACGGGGCTAATATTGAAGGGCAGAAGCTTATGAAAAAGAGTCTAAGTCTAGACAAGGACGAGAAGCATGTGATAATTCATCAGACAGTACAGCCTGCAAAGAATCCCGGGCCAAAGGAGGGTAAGTCTGCTGATAATGCTGCTGCTGCTGCGCCGTCTCTTGTTGTAGACAAGACCCGGCCCAGAATCGAGGCCAATGATCAGCCTAAGGAGGAGGAGCCCCAGAACACGATCTCCAACATCTCTTACCAGACGCAGGTTGTGTTGGAACAAAGCGACCCCGTTAACACAGAACTGCCGAATGTGGTAGAAGCGGAGGCCAAACCAACTGTTGATGTCCAAGCCCAGTCTGAAAACGGCGATTGGTCTGTCGGATTAGCCGATGAAGCTAAGGCTGGGCCAGACCCTGAAACCCAGCCTCGTAAAGAAGAGACACTTGATTCGTCGTTTTTTTCTGAGGGTGACGATGTCGCTACTTTAATTTCCTCGACATACACCGACGGCAGAATGGCCACGAGCAGCATGTGGGCTGCATCTCATGGAGACCGCGATGTTTCTGGAAGCCAGCCAGAGCTTCGAAAGAGGAGCAAGCCAGTACTTATTGACGTGCCGTCAAAGCCCTCTTCGAAGCCTGTTTTTGAAATTAGACCCCATTCTCCCTCTCCCTCTACTAAGCTCCCGGATACTGCTCCTCCTTCGCCTGCGACCAAGTACACTGGCCTCAACCTTCGCCGCCGCCCCTCTACAGCCTCAATGGACATAGTCTCTGTTGATATTCCCGTACCACGCGTCTACAACAAGGCACCGTTCCGCCTCACTATGGTCGGTATTTTCATCACTCTTTTTGCCCTCTGGTACACTCTAGAGACTGCAGTTTGTGATCGCTACTGTCGTCCAGTCGCTTGTTCGGCACCGTGTGTCTGGCAAAATGACGATCCGACCTTTGGGTATGCCATTCCTGTCAAGGTTGACCAGTTCGTCACGGGTGGCAAGGGTCGCAAGATGTTGAACCAAGCTGTGCAAGATGCCGACGACTGTTTTGCTGACGTCCTCGACTGGGCGACTGGCACGGACATTACCAAAATTGATAGTACTATTCTCAATGTTGAAGGGAAGCGCCAGCTGCGTCGCCGGCTACGCAAGAAGGGATTGATAAAACAGCGTGCTGATACCCCTGAGCAACTGGCTAAATACGCCGAATGGGCGCGGGCTCTCGAGGAGCAGGACAGACAGCGCGGTGTTGACGAAGCTGGGCATTCAGCTCGAGCCAATATTTGATTTGCCTACTTTGGACGGCTCATATCCCGAGCATCCTGATTGGTTTCTTCTGATTTTGTGTTATATTTTGTTGACTTCCTCTTTTTTATTTTTCGGTTGCCTTTCTGCTTATTCCCTTCAACTTGAGTCTTGCGCTCTCTTCCACTCAATTTTGGCGCTGCTGCTATGATACGATGACCTTACGATCCGCCACTAATCTGCTTTTTGTCTTTTCTTTTCTTTGCTTAGGGGGGGGGGGGGTTTGCTTGCTTGCTTTTTGATTGTTGTCGCTTGTTGTATATTCTGGGTTTCATATTACCCCCTTTGATAGATTTACACTAAAATAGAATTAGTAACTAAACTGGACAGACAATTATTCACAGACTAATATTGAAAGCCTGCTCTTACCTGATCATTCGTGCTGTGTGTGGGCTGTCCTTGTATTGCTGTTCCAAGTTGGCGCAAGATTGCTCTTGTCACGCTTGCTCAGCATCACAGCTCCAGCAGCCGCCGGGCCTCCCAACAAAGTCCAAGCAAGAACCTCACATAGGATCCTGAGGAAGCTGGGGTTCTTTTTGCTCTCTTTGCTAGTTTTGAAAGAATCGTAGACAACCCATGTCAAGTAGGCGACAGAGCTAAAAAACAGATCCCATTGCAAAAAGGTCAAGGCTAGAGCTCCGAGCAGAGGTCCCTGGGTACTCGCGCCTGCAGCATAGTTCTCTAGCATACTGCTTTCAATAACCGGTGAGCTTTTGAAGGTGAATGGTGTGAAGACGGTGGAAAACGTGAGCTGAGTAGCTAGACGGCGCAAGACAGGAGGAAGACCCGGCGTTCCAGGAGGGAGCAGGACGAGTGCCAATAGAATTACGTGCGAAACTATGCCCTGGAAGAAGGCATCGCTGTAGGTTGTTGGCAGGCCTTGGGCTATGGGGAAATGGGTTGGTGAGGTGGGGGCCTTGATAATGATGTTGCTATTGGTAGTAGTGATGGTTTCTTTTTCAACTCTGATGGCCTGCCCAGTAGCCGCAAGCTGCTCAGACACTTCAATATGCATGGGAACTGCATTCACGCTCCTATCGGCAGTCTCAAGTCGGAGTACCTGGCGGCATAATCGATGCCAGACTATCTGGGTGGCTGGGAAGACCTGCCACAAGGCTGAGACGTAGTGATATGTAGGAGTCTTCAGAAAGCCAGGCAGGCCCATCCCCATAGCTGGCAGGGTAAATGAAAGGAAGCCTGCGAGTGGAGCTGCCACACGGTCAGCACGAGGTACATGCAGAGACCCGGGTAAGGTGACGGACGGGTCCGTGAGAATGTGTATGATTAGGTATATGGGAAGCGTAAAGGTCAGAGAAGCGGCCTGGAAGATGATGCCAAGAACAGCGGTGCTAAACGGGACGAAAGCTCTGTTAATAACAAGAAAGGACGGCGCTGGGAGGTATGGGGATGTAGAAAGCTAGGAACTTACTGTCTGATGGCCCTGTTGGCGTTGCCTAGACGGTAGCCTTCGAGCTGCACGACTTGCCAAATGCCGTAGAATTGAAACATGATATAAGTCCACGCGGCACGCGCATGCCAGTTTTGCGGTGTATGCATGAGAAGAGTGAAGTAGGCGATGACATCTGCCAGAAGTCGATCAATAAGACCAAGTCCAGTATAGCTGATTACAAAGGGCTGGGGGCCGGCGGGAAAAGGGACAGCTGAGACGGTGCTGCTGGAAGATGTGGGTGTTTGTAGGGCCGGAGAGGATAGGGCATTGCCAATGACGCCGAAGAGGCCGTTGTGAAAGCCTAGAAGCATGGTCATGCGTACGCCCAGGGCGGAGCAGCCAATGAGAATAGCGATGGCGAGGAGCTTTAGGGACATATTGGTAGGTAGTAGACAACTTGATAGTAGCAAGGTAGGAGGCTAGATTTGCTGGAACGAAGAATTTAGAGGGTTATGAAGGTGGTGAGCTAGAGAGAGGAGAGTAGGAGGCTAGGTACAAGAAGCGAGCACCTTATATATGCATGATGCGTGTGAAGGCGCTAATGAGGATATGGTGAGGGTGAGAGTAAGAAAATAATGACTAGACTTTGCCTCACTTGCGTATGTTGGCTGCTGGCTATGACCGATTGTTGTTTACGAAGCAGGGAGGTAGGAGTCACAGTTGCTGTGATTTGAAGAGATGAATGGATGGATGAGCGTCGTTTGATCTTCGTGATTACAGTAGAGGACGTTAAATATATTCAAATCAAATCAAACGATGGATGGATGGATGTAGACAGGCAGGCCCTTGAGATGATGAATGCAAATAAATGCCTGTTGGTTTGTATTATTTAACGTCTACCTACTGATTTTCCACAGCAATACGACGGCATATTCCGGACGGGAGCACTTCCCGGGGGGGCAGCAGTGACAGGAACGCATAGATATCGAGCACCTCCTATGACTTTTGAGGGTCCGGCGATATAGCCAGGAGGCTCTCCATATAGCGTGGCTCGAGGACACACCTGTCGGGTTCTAGGATTGGTTACCTGGTGTTTTTGGTAGGTGGAAATAGCGTGATAACAACTAGTCTAAAAGGCACGGGCGGAGTACTATGGTTTTGTCCTTCTGCATGCATGGCTGTTACAGCAAAAACAACCTGACCGTCCGTCACTGGGCGGGGAGACACGAGAGGGTAAAAAAGTGGTAGGGAGACAGATTAGCTGGATCACCATAAAAAGAATAGAGATTTGAACCGAGGCGGACTTGAACCGCCGACCTTTTGTGTCCATCCACTTCCGATGAAAATGTTAGACAAACGTGATAACCAACTACACCATCGGTCCTCGTCCGGCAAATTGGACATCTATTAGGCACTATCAAGGAGGCCCGAGCTTGCGGAGCGGAGAGCGACTAGTTCACACGCGGTCGTCGCAGACCAAAAACACCAGGTACCCAATCCTGGAAACCCGCAGGCACGCCCGAGGGATATGCTGGATCGAGAGCCCTCCTGGCCTAAGCGCCGGACCCTAAAAAGT